>LIEC01006531.1:0-67241 GCA_001925005.1 Drosera capensis
GGGTGGGGGATGAGCAAGAAAATGTATAACTTAGAGTATTCATGGTGAACAGTTGTACAAATTTGTATTGATCGTCTGGCTCAAGTCAAAGTTCACCTCGCAAGCTCTCTTCTTACTGCTATTACGATCATTCTTTACAGCATGAATAATGATTTTTGCTGATACATTGCTCGAGTCAATATTTTAATCCCTTCATCTCAATATAGATGTAACAGTTTGACCATGCGCACTAGTCAAGGTAACATGTTGGCAATTATCACATTTTTCCCTTTGGTTCATTTTCTTTGTTCCTCATCCTTCTCCTCCTCTTCTTTTCACGTGTTAATTTTTATTTTTATTTTTTATTTTAGGGTTTGAAACCTAGATTTTTTATGAATGATATACTTGGTGGTTTTCTGTATAGAGTGGTACACATTGTGGTTCATGTCAATGCCATGGGCTTGATGACGGATTGTGGTGAATTGTTGGGATTAGATACTTTGAAGTGGGTCCATGCAAACTTTGTAGGTTGATGTACCTTTTAGGTGCCATCCTTGAAAGTTGTAGCTTTGTGAGGAAGATGAAATATGGCGGCTTATAGTTTGAGCTGTTTAGAGGTTATATCTATTCTTCTTACATCTTATTTTCTGATACATGTTACTCATATATGTTATCTGCAGCATTTGACTCAGAAGAACCCCAGTGCATTGAGCAAGCCTAACAACACTCTTTTGGTTCTTGAGATTTTGAATTATAGATTACTTCCCCTCTATAGGTGAGTCTATACCTCCTAATATAGATCTAATAATGCCTAGAGTACTCTTTTGCTGATGGCATTTTGACTTTTGAGCCAATGCTTTAGGTATTATTTTTGAGTCTTGTGTGACTGGTATGTGGATTTTGTATATGAAGGTTAATTCATTGATCTTCCGATACTTGGAGTCCAGATCTCAGGTTCTAGTTTGAGAGACTCTAAGTGATTGCTCCTGTGGTACTTATTGAGATTGTTTTCTGGCAGTGAATCCAGCTTGAACATAAGCTCCTGGCTGCTATGCTTATGTTCTCAACAAAAGTCTGGTAGTGGGTGTTATGTTTTAATGGGATTGTCAATTCTTTTATTGCTGGTTGTATTTCACTTGGATGAATCAGTGGTTTTAAGTAACAAATTATGGTATCACAATCTTTTCAACGTGTGGAATGTACAAAAAGGTAGGCCTGCCCAATTATTCACTGTACGGTTGTATAAAAGTTCCTTGTCAAGCTAATATCCCGGTCATTGTGTCACAAATTTTTTTGTATCTTGACATTGTTAAACTTGGGTCACTCTTTTTTCTAAATTTACTATGTCATCTATCAACTTATACCAAAATCATTATTGCGATACCACTAACTATAAAATGTTTTTACAAAGGTAGTGTTTCTCTGTGCACCTCATATTTTCTGTTACAAACATGTTTGCATGTTGAAATTGTACAAAGCCATATCTTCCTGCTCATAGTCGTGGGTTTTATCTCTTAAGAAATCAGAATATACATCATATAGACCATCATTTACTCATTCTCAATATCTTTAAAGCCTATTCATCATTACTTCTAATTTATCCAACATGACGATGAATTTGAGGAGCATAAGCTTACCATTGGCAGTACTTGAGAAGGTTTATGTCTACGTTTCTGTTTTATGGCTTAATTTTTCGTCTTGTGTCATGCAATGTTTGTATTCAGCTGTTAGTCTGTGGTGTGGATTCAAATCAAATAGGTAGTACACCATTATTTTATCTGCTTATCATCGCATGCTTGCTTTTACGCTTGTGAAGAGTGGTTAGAGTGATTCCTTACAACCTTCTGCAAGTTCTTCACGTGTTTTCTTTTTCCATGTCGTGCCATTACGCATTTAGAAATCCAAGAAGGATGTTCTCATGCTTACTTGCCTCACTGAATCAACTAATTCTTCTTCTTTTTTTCTGAACGGTCTCATGAATTATCTTTGTTTTTGTGAAAGTTTGGTCTGATGATGATTTTCTGGTCTTAGATATGAAGGGAAAAGCAAAAGCTTGATGTATGATGTCTCAAAAATAGTTGGTACTATCAAAGGAAAGCGAGGAGATCATCGTGCATTTAGACTTGCTGAGAATTTGTGCATGAACCTAATTTTATCCCTGAGAGAATTCTTTCCTGTGAAGAAAGATGGCAAGGTAGATAGAACTCCCTGTCCTTGCTGGCAACCTTGAACTTTTTTGTACTACTTTCCCTGGATACTTTTCAAAACTATTTCATGTGTCATCCAGGGATCCACGGAGTTTACAGAAACCTTGAATCGCATAACAGTTATCACTCTTGCAATCATCATTAAGACACGTGGAATCGCTGAGGCTGAGCACCTCTATCTTCCAACTATGCTGGAACAGATAATGGGAAGTAGCCAACATATGTGGTCTGATAAGACGCTTCGCTATTTCCCTCCTGCTCTCCGTGATGCCTTGATTGGTCGTGTAGATAAGAGGGGCCTTGCAATCCAAGCATGGCAGCAGGTTAATATTTTGTTTCTCTAGTCCAGTGCTGTAGGCATAGGTCAATATTTTGTTTCTATTAATGATATATGCTCTGCTTTTGTTATTTCATGACTCTGTTTATCTTGCTGGACGTGATATCATACCTGCTAGCCTATTGTTTGGAGTGTGAGGAATATCCTTGATGTTTAACACTGTGGTAGATTGGGTACTCCTCATATGCCCTTACAATCACTTCTGAGTACCAGTCTCTTTGCCATTAGTAAAGATGAGCTGGGATTTCTGAGCATAGAAAATATTTCAAAACATAATTGTAAGTTGTCCAAATCCTTTCTATTTGCTATTCGCTAATGGCAACCAATGTTAGCAACTCCACTTCTGTTACTGCAGCGGGGGAGGAAGAAGGATTATTGATAGTGATTTATAGTGCTTTTTCGGAATTAACACGTGGTTTAATATGTTTAAATTCAAAACGACTCTTGTTAAGTGAAGTTTCTAGCTGTTTATGGCAGAAGATAACAATCAATCTCAAAATCAATGTGCTCTAATGTCATTATGCAATTTTGCAGGCAGAAGCAACTGTGATCAACCAATGCACCAACCTTCTTTCTCCATCAGCAGATCCTAAATATGTTAGGACATATGTTAGCCACAGTTTCCCTCAGCATAAGCAGTATCTTTGTGCTGGTGCTTGGATACTGATGCATGGCCATCCAGAAAATATTAACAGTGCGAATCTGGTGAGCAAGAATTTTTCTTTCCTTTCATAGGCCAAAAAGCATGGAGATTTTTAAGTGTAAATGTTTCTTGTTTTGCATAAATGGTTTGTCATTTTTGGAGTGTGCTGTAATTTAAATACTTCTGCGCTGAATTTATGTAGGCATGCGTCCTCAGAGAATTTAGCCCAGAAGAGGTCACTGCAAATATTTACACACTTGTAGATGTTCTTCTACATCATGTACATGTAGAACTTCAGCGTGGACATCTCTTACAGGTTAGGCAAATGCTCTTCAAATGCCCATCATGTGTGTGCTGCAGCCGAACCCATTGAGTGTGGAGGAAACCACACTGAGTGGTGAAAAACCTTACTGTGAAGACGAAACCCCATTGAGTGTGGAGAAACCTCAGTAATTTGTTTTCGCCAATGGGTGTTCCCCACACTCAGTGAGGTTAGAGCATTTGCATTGGTCACTGTAAAAATGCATCTAGCTACAATTCATAGTATGAGAACTAAAGCTTTGCACAACATAGGGGCTGCATCGGAGTTTGTAATGTCATGAATAGTTGTCCCCCACATTTGGGGGGGTTTCGTTGTAGTATCTAAACGATCAAGTATAATTCTCCTGCACCCAATCTCTCGCTCCCCTATGCCTTTTCATATCTCTTGGCGACAAAAAACCTTTTTGAACTGTATTAATTAATAATGTATGAGTAATAAAAAATGGATTAGTGTGGCTGTGCCAGCCTATATACTACTGCAAGTCTGCAACAATCCACTTCACATCTTGAAAAAATCAAAATTTTGAATTTTAAGAAAAATCTGAAAATCTTTTTAAGAACTAACATTGCAGCAACGTGTTGATTGTTGCTACAACAGCCTCCTTTCCCCCCAATAAGTAAATATTAGTTGTTTGTCATAGATATTAATATAGAGATTGCAATGGAGTTGTAGATAAATAGACTCCACAAAAGAGCAAAGGTTTATTTGACTATGTAAAATAGAGAATTTGTTAAGAGATTCTGATGCTAGTTCTCTTACCTGCAGCCAATTGATGCAGCCTCTGCAGCCCCGACACGTCCATTTTGTATTACTCATATATTTCATTTCTTATTGTTATTTCCAGGACCTTCTTTTGAAAGCTTGTATGAACCTGGCGTTCTTTATTTGGACTCATGAACTGCTTCCCTTAGATATTCTACTCCTTGCTCTAATCGACCGAGACGATGATCCCCATGCTTTGCATATAGTGGTGAGATTTCCAGCTTTGAATTTCTATTTCATTCATTAGCCTCGCATGATTCATGTCTTGAATGAAGTATTATTCCACTCAATGCTATATCTTTACTGCTCCTGTACTATCAGAAACCACCCCTTGCAATGTATTTAACAAAACATGAAAGCAGCCTTTGAGATACCATATAGTATATAAGCAGTTCTTTGCCAGAATCATGTGAAAGGTCTTATGAGCTTTCTGCCACAAATAAATGGTTCTTTTAAGACACATGGATTCAAAGAATGACATCATTTCTAGTCAATCAAGGAAACTTCCACAAAGTGATGTAGAAACAGTAGAATTGTGAAGGCAATCTTTTGAATTCAGAGGCCAAGCTACGCGCAACCCCCAAACAAGCGCCCTCATTTCAAGAAATCATATGTTATATTGCTATGGAAGACACTGACTATGCCATTAAAAGTTTTGGCTCAGCATGGTGGGCTTTGTCAAGACATGTTGTTTGACTCATGTTTAAACCATAGCTTTATTGCAGATTAGTCTTCTTGAAAGGCAAGAGCTTCAGCAGAGAATTAAATTGTTTGCTGTGGTACGTGGTCCACCTGAACATTGGCTTGTTAATGGAATCTTCAAACGTGGTGAATTGCACAAGGCCTTGGGAAGCCATCTCTCTGGGAAGGATAGGTGACGTGTTCCGCACAGCTATACTAGTTGATTTGATTTAATTAATAGGTGCTGCATGTCAAGATCAAACTTCAATTGTGTACTTTAGGACTTTTTCCTATGGATTCAAAACTAAATTTGGGTGCTTGTGCTTGTCTGGATATTGTATGGGCAATATCCATTTCGGTGCTAAATAGTTAATACAATTATTGGGGAAATTACTTTATCTTGATTGCTTAATCTTATGAAGCTCTTGATGTATTCGTAAGGTTATTTATGATGAGTTAAAATGTAGATGAATCTACCTGGAGCAACTTGTTGACTTGAGAAGTTCCAATTAAAGTTTATTTCTGATTCTTTCTCCATGATTTTGGAGAGGTTTTTTGAAAAAAAAAATAGGAAAAAATTTCAATGAACAAATGTTTCGTGCGCAAAGGTTTACCTGATTTGGATGTGTGAGAGGCTGAAAGCCAGATTCAAGTAAGCATTAACTGATACAAGTTGCTGGCTTTGTTATCTGAAGCTGATTCTTCCTTATTTTTGTGATTCTTCCATCTGTTGCAGATTCCCAGTCTTTTTCGATGATATTGCTGCTCGTTTGCTCCCAGTCATTCCTTTGATTGTTTATAGACTTATTGAAAATGACGCCATGGAACATGCAGAGAGAGTGTTGGCCATGTACAGACCTTTGCTTGTGTACCACCCTCTGAGGTTTACCTTTGTCCGTGACATTCTTGCATATTTTTATGGCCATCTTCCAGGAAAGCTCATCATCCGAATACTTAATGTGTTGGATATTGGCAAGGTTAGGAGGCTTTCCTTTTCTTAAAAAAAAAAAGTGTATGATTTTATACCCTGTGTACATGTTCTGGATGCTTCAGTTGTTGAGCATATTCTTTGCTTCAGATTCCATTTGCAGATTCATTTCCGTCATACATACAACAAATTCCTGCTCCACCAACACCATCTGCAGACTATTTTGCTACTCTGTTGTTTAGTCTTGTGAATAATGTTGTTGCACCTTTTAGTATGAACCCAAAACCTGGGTCATTGTCAGATGGTTCATACCATTGTGCACGCGTTGTGCACAACAAGGTGGCTCCTCAGTCAGGATCAACAAATGCTGGTGATGGTCATAAGGCTTTCTATCAACTCCAGGATCCGGGAACATGCACACAGCTGGTTCTTGAAACAGCTGTAATAGAGCTTCTAAGTCTTCCGGTTTCAGCTGCTTATATAGTCTCTTCGCTCGTTAATTTTGTTATCCATATTCAACCAACTCTTATCCAGTCCAGCAGTGTTACTCTTGGAGGTACAAATTCTGCGGGGCAAATGTCTGCTTTACCTACTTCTCCTTCAGGCGGGAGCACGGATTCCATGAACACTAGCAGACCAAACCAGCCATCGTCTGGTATCAATACCTCCAATTTTGTTTCTCGAAGTGGCTATACATATCAGCAGCTATCATGCTTGTTGATCCAAGCTTGTGGCCTTCTACTTGCTCAGCTCCCTCAGGAGTTCCATATTCAACTTTACATTGAGGTGTCACGTTTACTCAAGGAGAGTTGGTGGCTGGAGGATGGGAACAAGTTGCCCGGTGAACTTGAATCAGCCGTTAATTATGCATTGCTGGATCCTTCATGGGCTGTTCAAGATAATACATCAACAGCGATTGGTATGCCACTATGCTGCATATTGTGTCCATCAAATTCCATCGCAACTGTGTGGCTTAAGTTATTTAGTAAATGCCTTAAATATTTGATACCTGTAAAGGAAAAGCTCACACCATCTTTATAGGTTTTTTTTCAAAAATGACTTTTGGAAAAGCATCTTCTTTTTTTTTATATAAAGTTTGGACTGGGTACATTGTATCTAGCTGTTCTCCTACATATTGTATCTCTTGGACTTTGTGTAGAAAAGTCCTCTTATTATCACACCCTCTACATATTGTATCTATCAAATTCCATTGCAACTAAGCATCTTAAGTTATTTAGTAAATGCCTTAAATATTTGATACCTGAAAAGTAAAAGCTCACACCCTCTTTACATATAATTTTCCCAATTTGTAGATCAATTTAGCATTTTTAAGTGTTTTTGTGTGTTTTCAAAAGTGGATATGAGCTTGCTTTATTTGTATGTGGTTGACTTGAGTCATTTTACGGCCTTAATTACTTTCGACTACAATTGCTTTATTATGTGAATAGCTCTTATTTTCCTTGGTGCCCCCCTTCCCCATTGCTAAGCTCTCCTTAGATTCTTGTGTTGTCATCATAGTAACTTTTGGATTTACTTAAACTTTGCTGATACCAATAACAATAACAACCCAGTTATCCCGTCACAGATAAGGTCTGGGGAAGATAGAATATATACAGTCTTATCTCTGTTACAAACAATAAAAAACTATTTCCTAAAGTCCTCACAAATAACTTATTAAACCACACCTGAGAATCATGTTAAATCACAAAAAACCAGATCAACCACCAATAATAAAAATCATGCATAAAAATACTATGCATGAACAAAATACAAAAGGATAAGGCAAAAAGAAATATAAATAAATGAAGCTAAAATAAAACTAGAACCTAATTATCCTAATCCTAAGATAACTCCTAATACTAATACTACCATGTTATGTAATTATTGTGTCAGATATTGATTTTTTTTTTTTTTTACGCCAGGTAATATGGTTGCCTTGCTCCATTCTTTCTTCAGTAATCTTGCTCAGGAGTGGCTTGAAGGAGCGCACTTAATCATTAAGAACCTTAGGCCTGTAGCATCAGTCGCAATGTTAAGAATTGCTTTCCGTATTATTGGTCCCCTGCTTCCACGACTTGCAAATGCTCACACCCTCTTCAACAAGGTAGTGATATTCTAGTATTCAGTTAAAATTCTGTGTTTAAAAATCTCTCAATGTGATTGGTGATTTGGTATGCTGTTGTTTGCTTCTAGAGATATTCTAAGCAAGTAGTTCAGTTCATTCCTGATTTATAAGTTTCCATCTTCTGAAATGGTGGCTACCATATAGTACACACAGTACATTTCAATGGATATGATGATGTGGGAGCTGCATAACATCAATGTTTTGAAATTTGACCTTTTTAATGGCCCCTGCTTCCTTTGTACGTGGTCTATTATTTGGAGGAGATACTCCCCAGTATAAAAGATTAATGCCCAAGAAAGATAAGAAGGATTTCTAAACTGTGACATCGTATACCATGGCCTAATAGAGGACATGCCATTAGTACTCTGTCATCAGATAGAGAGAATGACATGTTGTATCCTTGTATTTTAAGTCCTAACCCACTTGCGATAGGAGTCTTGCTTGGTACGAGGCACAAACAGTTTCCTTCTGAGCTACAGAGTATGGGGGGAGTTTTGCTCTGCTAATGAAGAAGAAGATGACTTACAGTATTAGTCCCTAGATTGCATGACGACATACTTGGAGTGCAAGGGGTGCCTATGGTTGCAGATTCTGCAGTAGTATCGGGTGTTTGTCATTTTCTTTTTTTCATAGAGTGCACTGTTGCAGTTGTTGAATATAGAATCTACTGGCTTTTTCACAGTTACATACTTGACACCTTTTATTATGTGCATCGAACTTTTCATAATTATTCAGTCTCATGTGACAGACACTCTCATTACTGCTCAGCATGCTGGTGGATGTCTTTGGGAAGAACTCGCAGATACCGACACAAGCATCAGAAATCACTGATCTGATTGATTTTTTGTAAGAGGCTCTTTTATCTTATTTACATGTTTGTAGTCAACTAGTCAAGTTTCTGATGTTCCTCTTTTTCATGACATTCATGTATTGAAGTCTACTGAATTTTTTGTTTTTTGTTTTTTTTTTTAATCCCTTTCAGCTTCTAACCTGTGATCTCTCATATTCCAGCCATCATGTCATTCACTATGAGGGTCAAGGTGGGCCGGTGCAGTCCAACAGCAGAGCCAGACCGGAAGTCTTGGCTCTTTTCGGCAGAGCCTCTGAAAGTTTACGGCCGGATGTGCAGCATCTTCTTTCCCATTTGAAAACCGATGTTAATTCATCCATTTATGCTGCGACTCATCCAAAGCTGGTTCAGAATCTTGTTCAAAGTTAAGAAGACTTCGTGGACATACATCGGGTAGAAGCTGCAATGTAGATGGTATAGATTAATGATTGAGATAATGGCTAATTCCAAAGTGAGATATGTTTTGGGCATTTTATTGTACTTAACCATTGGTACAATGTGTGCCAAAGGTTGGAAACTCGAGTAGTAATCTAAAAGCGCTGCCTAATGAGGAAGGTTTGGTCGAAAACCGAGACTCAGTACTGACCTAAATGGACCAAATAAAGACTTCAAGACCAAGTGAAAAAACTTTAACCTTGTAATTACATAGTTTGTCAGTTCTTACTGCTTGTCGTTGATTGAGAATTGGTCCAAAAATCCAATCTATGTAATTAGAGACTAGAATAGTAAGAAATACATATGAGCTCAATGCGTTTCCGCTGAAGAGTTCATCTATAAGAACACACTTTAGCACGACTTTGGAGACACCGAATTGAGGTGAATAGTGCTAACATGAAGCTAGTACACAGACAGTCAGTTCAAACACAGAGCAGTATATAAACATATATAACGATGATGTTGTGCAGCAGCCAAGTAAGGCTGCTGTATACGATATTTTTCTCCTGGTGTACTTAGTTTGATAGCGGTGTAAAGTAATTCTGTATGTATTAACTTTGTCGAAAGATGTTGTACACGGGTATCAAGATATTGTATACCAGGAGTAAAATGATACTCCCTTCGTTTCAAAAAGATTGAAACGTTTCGTAATAATCACACTATTCATTACGTATTTTGATGTATTATTTTTTGATATTAAATAATATATTTTGAAAAATTTGTTGGTTGAGGATTATAACCGGTACTAATTATGATATTTCGTGATAAATTTAAAAAAAAAACATTAATATTATTTTACTATAAATTTAAAAAACATTGTTTAATCGTTTCACGGATGATTCGTAACTCAATTTTTTTATTTCTTATTTCTTATATATATTAATTTGGAACGAAAAAAGTATTTTGCACGACAACATGTATGTTGATGCAGCAACACCAACACGTGCTGAAATATAATACAATACATAAGAGTAACTCCAGATTTGAGCTACATTTTATCCTTATAATTATTCCTATATATAAAAAATCTGTTAAAAAATAAATTAAACAGTAATTTTTTTATCCTTATCCCTATATGATTTTTTATATCCTATATTTTTTTTTCATATTTGGAGAACCAAAAATACATTCCCTAAAATTTTTATATTTACAAAAATAATATTTTGGTAATAAAGGATAGTTTATAAAATACAAAAAATGCAAATATTTAAAAATTGATTTATTTTTGCTAAAATAAAATAAAATAGCATTGTTATTAAAGTAAAAATAATAATTATAATACTATAAAATATTCTAAATTAAGGTTTATTAACTTCAATATACAAAAAATCAATAAATGAAAAATATATAAATCTGTATAAGAAATCTGTTGGATGACTGAGTAAAAAACTGAATCCCTATAAAATAACACTATGACAATATATTATAAAAATTACTGCTAATGATCTTACAAGATTGTCAAACATAATCACTCAAAATCATCTGCTACTATCTTCTTCTTCTTTTGTGCTTTTTATTGCAAAAAGAAAATGGACAAGTGTGTTGATCCTAAGGTACTACCTAGTGAGAATTTGACACCGTGTGAACTTCTCTATTAAGTGATATCCAACAGGAGCTTTGCGAACCAATATAGAACCACGAGAAATATACAAAAAACCAACAACCAGTATACTACAGTATCCCAGGGGCAATGTATAAACAAGCGATGAAGATATATCCACGAAGTGGCATTTACAGGATTTCTGTTTCAGCCAACAATGAACATATACCATGCAGCAGCTTTTACTTTTGTGAGCATTTGTATACTTGCGCAAGACAGCCCTTCTATATCGTTTTCTTCGTCGGTGATGATTGAATAGCGAGTGCCGAGAAACTTGCCTGGGATCCGAGAAATGAGATGCAAAGTAAGAGGTCTTTGTTGAACACAGATCTAACTACAATGAACTTCAGCTAAAAAAAGCGCTTCAATTGTCAAAGCTAACATGTTTCATCTCTGAATTTAGTGTTTACATCAGGATAAATATTAACCAGCGAACCAGTCATCGCTCAAACAAAAAATCTGTCTCCAAGAAAGTGACAAGGATCACAATTGATAATACAAATTGGGATTTTATATTTTCGACTAAAATTCTTTCCAAACATGTAGCATGCTGCCTGCTATACATCCTGTAACAGGACTAAATATGTGTATGATGGAGGCTTGTTTGACCCCGGGAGCATTTTTGGCCAATATGTTCTCTACCTCTAGGTTCCGAGAATATAAAATGGCTATGTATTACTTACAAGAGGCTCACTGGCTTCGAGGAGTTCATTTCGAAGACCGGTGAAGACCAAGGAATCCGTCTCTACAGGTTTGAACTTGATGAGAGCAGAGGGAACCAGCTCCTCCTCCTCCAGTGTCGCCTTCTCTCCAGCATTAGGAAAGCACGGAATCACCCGGCGCTTGAAAGGAACTGGATTCATCAACTCGAATTCTAGGCCTGGTTGTTTCAAAGCTGAGCTCACAAACTAACCCAAAACAGAAAATCATCAGGAAAGGTTATTATCAACCTAATGATATCTTTATATCTAACAAACTCCTAATGAATGGAAATCAAACAAGTCTACGACCCCAAATCAGCTTCAATGCTCCAGAATTGTTTTATGCTGAAAAACAAGTTGAAAATGCACAGGAAGTCACATCCGCATGACTCGCTGCTTGTTGAAAAAACCAACATTGCTAGAATAAAAAATTAATGACAAAGTATCACAACAAGGTTGTATCTCAAGAATCAATTCGAGAAGAAAGCCCACCTGGGCCTTAAGCATGGACAACGTAGAGACCCGACACAAACCAAGTGTCAAACAAATACCTAATACAACTAGAAAGAGGGTTGCACAACGAAGTAGTCACCACTCATTGCAGAGAAATGGAATGATCAATTTTTAATTTATGCGGATGCACAGAGAATTAGAGGGGGGATGGGAGTGGCGGAGAGCCAAAATAGCTGCAATAAAGTGAAACTGACCTCGTAGAGATTGCTAGTTGGTTCCCAAGGATAGAAGATGCCTTGAAGCACAACTCCATCTGGAAACTGAACCCGGATCAGAGTCTTGTTATATCTCCTCCTGGCAGCTTTCGCCTGCTTTTCCCTGTAGGACTTGGGGACTAGTAGCTGAGAATCAGCTATCTTTTTCTTCCTCATCTCAGCTTCCTTTCTTAACTCTGCAGAAGAGAGGTTGTAAAAGGACTCTGGGACTTCGATCCTCGCAGCCACATTTCCAGGGGTGGAAAAGAAGATCCGAGTCTGAAATTAGCAATAAGTCCCTCACTTAAATGCTAAATCCAATAAATGATCATACTGATGCAATCCTAAAAGAGAAATCCATCCGTATATGAAGAACAACCGAGAATAGCAATAGAAGGCCACAACAATAACTTATGAATGCACAATACCTCAATGGCCCTATACAAGACAATCATATGAGCGAAGTTGGCTAAAAAAACAAGTATAGATAAGAATGCATCAGCATTACAAGTTTTCTTCATATGGATAAGAAGAAACAGCTTGACTTGAGATTCAAGAATCACCCAGATAAGCTAGCACTAGTGACTATCAGGGGTGCAGAAATCAGGTCCCCCCCCCCCCCCCCCCCCCCCCCCCCCCACCATTAAGATTGAAATGGTTGTTCTGCTGAATTATCCGGTAATCCATCAGTTTGCAAAATGCATCTGGCTTTCTAGCCAATGTTGTAGCATTGTTGAAGCCTTAGCTACTAATTAGCTTTTATTATTAAAGAGCCCAAGAATTACTAACCTCCGCCGATGAAACAACATATAAAATCAAATCTCACGCACTTAAACCTTTGACGTGACAAGGGTTTATAAAAAAAACAATATGGTAGAATCCCAGCAATATGATTTTTTCAGCTTTATTCCTTGGCAAGCATTTCAGGGGTTTTACAACAAAAAATACACTTACCAATATCTGATGCAAGAAAATTGAAAGAAAGTTTTGACAGATTGTATTCAGAGCTGTGCTTGCAAGAGACGTGTCATACCTCCTTGTGCTCTCTCATCATTTCCCTTGCTTTAAGCAAGCCACAGGTCGAAAATTTGTTCTGATCAACCGACAGATAGGGCACCAAAAAAATTGTAGTGGATGACGAAGTTGGTCATGGGATTGCCATTCATTTTATTATTGGCTTTATGCTACTTAAATAAATTTTTTTCCCCAATAGTAAAGTGTGACATCTCAACACTTCGTTGTCTGGTCTCATTTCTACACTGGGGAAATGCGCAAGAAAGTAGGTCTGTCTAACTATCCGATCGACAAGTACCCTATGAGTTAAAACAATAGTCTCTCTTGTTCTGTTGTTCACAATCATCTTGGTTAGGGATTGAGCTCAAATTAGAGGGCAGACATCAGTTTGAACAACCAGTAATGAAAGTGTTTTAAACTTCATCAAAGGATGAGCTCGACATAGTAATTAAACACTCCAGTCAACATGTATTGGTAAGACACTGAAGTCCCAAGGATACACTTGGTTTAAGAGGAAAGGTCGTCCATATCTTTCTTTTCAAGCCCCCACTCTAATCACAAGATTTGGCGCTTGATATGCTGAGTTTTTCAAATGGAGTTTAATTATTTTAAGACCACTTATACTGAGAAAGAAAACAAATGCTAAAAGGACAAAGTTCATGAAATCCTTCCTATCCCTGGCACACAAACTGAAAAGCATAAGCTTAGTTATAACATATCTCTCAACTGCAGAAGGCAAACGAAGACTCGTGAGAATCAATACATAGCTCATTAGAGTCAAGAGAACAAAGAATAGACAATAGATTTAAGCTAACGATTATTTCTCTCCACTAGAAATCAGCAAGCTTCTTCTGCTTTTATGTTTGGTCAGGAGAACCAGTAATCTCTTAGTACACTAGTACCAAACAAGAGTACAAATCATGAAAGATGATTGTGGATAATCAGTAACTTAGGAGGAAAGCTTGAACCATTTGCAGTCTTAACAAAATGAACTATGAGATTAGCCAAGATCCTTTGCAAGATTAGCAAGGGTCCTAAGATATGACCAAAATTTTGAGACATGTGCCAGAAAGATCATTCAAAGGGGTTCATCTGAGAGCTCAATTGAAGAGCTGCATACAAATTCTTCCAAAATATACCAAGCATTCAAAGTAAAGTGTCTGCACACATGTCCATCAAGGTTATGTTTCCAAGACAGACAGTATCGTGTTTCCTTATGTACTACAACTAGCATTCATGCAAACTATGTTCCTCGAGTCGTCCTTATTCTTGCTGCTGAAATTAACCATAAAGACTACTATGTCATCATACCTGCCTATCAGTGGGCTTTGTCTCAACAGACTCATTCGACACCTCACTACCACCTTTCTCCGGCTTGATCTTCTCAACACCCTTGGATACTTGCTCCTCCCTTGGGTCCAAAAGCGAGATTGCTCTCCTCAACAACGCAAGATTCTCCTCGGACGCAACATCCATCACAGCCCACATCTCCCCTTGCTCTTCCCTCAGCTCAAACCCAACACACTCCAGCAACTCAACACAACCAGCCACTTCCCCCACATTCTCCCTAATCTTGGAGTTACTCATCCTCACCCTCCGAAACTTGCCATTCTGCGGCTCCTTCACCACATTCCTCAACAACCTCAGCACCACGTCAACCGAATCCTCCCTCGGCTTCCCGGCCACATAAGCCCTCACACGAACCTCAACCTCATCATCCACACCGACCCTATCATCACCATTATCATTCTTCCCCTTATCTTCTTCGCCTTCACCATTATTATTACCATTATTACTCAAACACGATTCGACATGAAGAGACACGTCTTCCTCGGACCCGAAAACTTGGTTACAAACCGGACACTCGAAAACGTTGTTGAGTGAATACCCGTTCTTGTTCCTCCTCCCGGACGTGATCAACGCATCAAAGGGGTCAAACCCATTTCGATTCTCCCCATTGGGTTCCAATTTCCTCTCATTCCTCAAGGAATCACTGCCTGTGGAAGTGGGTTGGGGTTGTGGTGGTGTGTTCCTTTGGGCAGGTGGGTCCGGTTTCGGGTTCGGGTTCGGGGTTCGGGTTGGATTGTGGGGTGAAGGAGATGAGGAGGAGGAGCCGAGGACTCTGGGTTGGCCTTGGAATTTTGAGTTTGATGAGGAAGAGGAAGAGGTGAAGGAGTTGTTGACTTTCTTCATGAATCCCTTGAACTTGTCCTTGACATTATCGCCCATTGTTTTTCTTTCTGGGATCCAGAAAGAAACTATTATATTGTCTGATCAAGAAATGGATGACTGATCCAGGTGATGAATGAGATTGGGAGGGATTTTTGGGGAGGCGATGCTGAACGGAGACTCGTCGAAGATGATGAACAAGTAGTATTTGACCAACCAGGAAATTCAGGTCGGGTCAGGTAATGGCCAAATGAACTCATATCATCTTGTTATGTTAGCCAGGTCATGAAGACAAAGGCTCTGTGCTGAAATCCACGAAATGAAGTGTTGAAAAATTTCTACGCGTAGTTTTTTTTATATTTTGATTTTTTATAATTTATATTTATAATTAGAATATATATGAATATAATATATAATTCATAAAGTCTTTATTTGTAATTCACAAATCCAAATAGGGATTAAAACATAAGTGAAAGTTATTCAATTTGCCTATCAAGTAATCTCTCTATCCTGAATTAAATGAAATATTTTAACACAATACGAATTTATGTGAGAATTGAATTTGATTATATTATATTTTTTTATGATAATAAAGATTGATGTGAAAATATATGAAAAAAATAAATGTGATGTGATAGGGTAGTGGTTTTTAGATATTCTTGGCGATGCATGGATTAACACTATTTCATTTCTCTCCAAATAAATGAAACAATTTTATATGATTGATTTTATGAAAAAAATTTAAAAAAAGTTATTTTACAGATTATTACAAAATCTTCCTAATTTTTTATATAATATAAAATCAACCAATTAAACCAATCACACATACGTCTTCGTATCATAGGGCCATATGGGCGAAGTTGTGTTTTATCCATTAAAAAAAACATTGTCCAGTAGCTAATTACTTGGTCAAATAGCAACACATGACCATGTTGCGAAACTACCCGATTTGAACAATTCCGAATCAGTTCGACGATTTTGATTCACAATTCCGGCGACAATTCACCGGAACTTGGCCGCATCCGGCCACTACCGCCGCCGGCGGGGGTCGAGAACTCGTTGAAGTGAAGTTGCGCCTACGGCGAATGATATCGACAATGTCATTCTTACCGGCAGCTTGATCTCTGTCAGGTGTTTGTTTTACTCCATCCTTCGAATTAGGTATCCTTTTGATTTTTGAGAACATAGAGATCAGTCCTTTATTCATCAATTTGTGTGAAACTTGGACTGCTAGGGTTTATTTGTTGATTGATTTGATTTTTCTGTTCATGAAAATAGATATGGAGTCGATTCTTTGATTTGGATGCCTCGGTTGATGTGGAAGCGTTTGTTTGGGTTGGGTTTTGGAATTAGGGTTAGTCTTGGAGACTAGTTGTACATTGGTTGGGTATTCTAATCTACATTACGAGCGATAAGTGTGAGTGAATCATGAATGGATGAAATGAACGAGTGAATGTGTATCATTGCTCTTGGAGTAGCTTGTTAAGGGTTGGCACGTCAATCTCGGTGAAAGAAGGCACATCGTTCATTTAGATGGTGAGACGTGAATAGGAAGAAACTTGGAGTGGAGTAAAGATGGATGGATATGGACATTTCAAATTCGTTGATGATTTTCAGGGCAAGATCGCAAAATAGGATTCATGTGGGAAACCTCTGCTTATTGGACTGAAAGACCTGGGTGATGTTCATGATTAGGTGTGGGTTTTTTCCCTTATGGTGCTTGTATTTTTATTTTTATTTTGTTGGTCAAAATCCTCTCTATGTTTGTCGTTCGATTTCTTGCTACAGTATTATGTATCATTGATGATAAGATGGAGGGACATTTGACCACTTCTATTTTTCCATTCCATACTTGTCTGGCTGAGTTAATGGGATTACTGTTTTTTTAATGGCCTTGTAAGACTGGTTTTGATTACTGTGGCGATGAACTCATTTTCTGTTTCAGTATTACCATGTCTATTCTAAAGATTTTATGTTCTGAAAGTTTCGTGCAAAGTTCCCAATTGAAAGGGTCAAAGAGCATGAGAGGGATGTGTTCTTCTGGGAATATCAAAGACCAAAACCGGGTTGCACAAATGGATGCCGAATATCAAAGGAGAGAAAGGCTAGGTGATTTCTTTCGGGAACACGTGCAAAGGTGCATATGAAGGAGTAGGAAGAAAAAGAGGAAAAAGAATCGGACCAAGCGTACGAAGGTCGTGATGAGGGAAGAAAGCTCTGATGTGAGTGAGATCATACTAATAGCAAGCAACCTACAAATGATTGAACATTCTTCGAATCTCCTAACCTGCTATACTCGCTCGATGCTGCATTCCCTCTTAAACTTGTTCGGGAATTCTTGTTGTGGTGAGATTTTGATTTAATGTACCGGAAACAGCTGATTCTTCAACAGCCGCTGGATTTATACCTGGGTTAGCTGTCCGCCTCGAATTCCTCTTTTACTTGATGTTATATATGTAATATGTTACCTGTTGTGATTGCCCTCTTAGTAGATTCATAGCTCTTACGAACCAAGGTATGAGCTTCAGGATCATATTGGAACGTGCTCCTTTATATTGCTCGATGACACTATCAAATGTTTGCTTTATGCAATAAATTACCCATCATGTTGCTATTTTAATTTGTTTACTTAAAAAAACATTCTTTGTTTTGGTTTTCTAGAAAGTTGAAGTCCCTGCGTCTTTGTTAGGCTTAAAGATACCCTGTGCCATTCTTTCTGAAGGGCATATTCCTGAAAGGCGTCCTACGCCTTCTTTGCAAACAAAGGTGTCCTGTGCTTTCTCATGAGAAAGACGCAGGGCATCTCTCCTCTCTAACCAATGAAAAAAAGGATAGTTTAAGAATAAATTTGTTTGTTACTATATTTTGGGAATTTTCTTTATAAAAAAAACTTATTTAAGAAAAAAAAATCCAATATCCTATCACTGCCTGCAGCCTGATAACTGAGAACAAGTAAAATGGTATCAAAATGATTGGTGGATGGAATAAAAGTATGCCACTGAAGCACACTGTCGGTTTCCATGGAAATGCAGCTCCACCTCGGGAGCACATAGTGTCGATCGTTCACCCAGGGAGCACATTGTGAACCTCCACATAAGACAAGCATTACAGCTAGTTTAAGATTCATCATATTAGTCTTGAAAAACATTCCCACTCCATTTCACATAGTAGAGTCCTTCGCACCACTCGTCGCTCCCTCTCTTTTCCTCACCTGGTGAGGACCGCTCTAGAGGCGAAATACCGTTTGTTCTTTGCTTCTTTGTGAATTACTATGCTTTTTTTTTTCTTTTAACGGTAGAGATGCACAGTCTGACCAGGGTTGATTCAATCAACGCAGGTTGATGAAGAGTTTGGTTCTGTAACCTTGCTGTTGTTTGTTATAATGGGTAACTGCTGGTCTGGGTCCGACAATTCAATCTATAAGGTCGCAGGCAGCAATTCAGGTTGTTTTCGTGCGAAATTATTTTCTTAATATTGCTCTGATAAGAAATTTCTGTTCTGAATTTCTCGTTTGGATTTTCATTGGCATTTGTCCTGTGGACTTCTGTTTGAATTTGTCTAAAGATGGAATATAATGGGGGTGATAATGATATTCCTTTAGGATGGAGGATGGCGTGGGAGAACCGAATACCACGAATTCGATTGCGCAAATGTTTATGTTCTTGACAAATTTATCTAAAATTTAGTCGGTGTATGATTCTCAGTATCTCCGAAGGTCCCTAGCCCATGGCAGAGGGTAATAGTGGTCAAGAAGCTACCTTCAAATCCTGAAGAAGTAGAAGACTTGCGTCGTGATTCAGCTACCAATCCACTGACAGTATTCACATTTGAAGAAATCAAGATTGTCACGGCAAACTTTAGGCCAGATCGCCTGCTGGGTGGAGGAGGATTTTGCAGCGTTTATAAAGGTTTTGTATCAGATGATCTGCAAGAGGAGCTAAAGCCTCTTCAAGTTGCCGTCAAGGTTCATGACGGCTGCAACAGCCACCAAGGTCACAGAGAATGGCTGGTACCGTTTTCAATTCATCAACAGCAGGACCCCTCTTTTTTCCCTATCTATCCACTGTTGGTTTAACAAAGCATTTTGGATTTCAGGCTGAAGTCATATTTCTAGGACAACTTTCTCATCCAAATCTGGTCAAGTTGCTCGGATATTGTTGTGAAGATGATCACCGGATGCTGATATGAGTATATGGCACGCCGCAGGGTAGAAAATAATCTATGTTCAAGTAAGCTTGACTAGACCCTTTTTCTGTTGGCATGGCAATTCCTTATAGCGGCTGAATCAATTTCTCTAAGTGTACGGCCTCAGCATAGCAATATGAGGATATTAATTTAATAGTCTAGTTGACGTGCAAAAAGTAATGTGCATGTGTTAGCATCTTGATGTCCACTGCTCCAGGAGTATTGCTTCCCCTTCCTTGGCCAATTAGGATGAAGATCGCTCTTGGAGCTGCAAAAGGACTAGCTTATCTACATGAAGCTGAGAAACCCATCATTTACGGCGATTTTAAGACTTCCAATATCTTGTTGGATATGGTTAGTATATGAACTCCTTGTTCCCTTAAGAGTGAACCTTCTCTGTTTATTTGGTATTTGTGCAGATATTTGCTTATGTGCTTCATATGCATGTATATTCATGATGTGCGTTTTGCCAGCATCATTGGCTCATGTCAGGATTATAATGCAAAGCTCTCGGAGTTTAGCCTCACAAAGGATGGTCCTGTTGGAGACAAATCTCATGTTTCCACCCGTATAATGGGAACCTATGGGTATGCTGCACTGGAGTACATCATGGCAGGTATTGCCCCCACTATTTTAGGAGTCCTTTTTCCATTATTCTAGTAAAGCGTGCTCTCGGTCATCTTCGAGGTTAGTTGTTAGCCTTCTCTTCACTCTTTCCTTGAAAGAGTAACCAAAGATTAGGACTCTTTGGCCATGTAATAGCGTGGGACTCATATGTTATTGCATGGCTGTGATTCGAGAACTCTGACATCCAGCGTGGGAGTTCAGTTGCTGAACTTCTTGAGAATGTCATGGTAATGATCACTTGTATGATAAGCCTCTTTCAGTAACATCTTGTGAGAGACATGGTAACTGACATTATATCAGTTCCACCAATTGAAATACCTCTAAATTTCATAGAGGGAGCCCGACTATTGTTTGTTTCCCCAAATGGCAGGTCATCTGAGTCCTAGGAGCGATGTGTACAGCTTTGGAGTGTTTCTGCTTGAACTCGTGACAGGAAGAAAATCCCTGGACAAGTTTCACTCAGCTTGTGAGCAGAATCTCCTAGACTGGGCTCTTCCTCTGCTTGACGAAACGAAGAAATTGATCAACATCGTCGGTCCCCGTCTAGGTGATTATCCGATCAAAGGAGTTCAGAAGGCTGGCATGCTAGTTTATCATTGCTTGAACTGTAACCCCAAGGCTAGACCGCTGATGTGCGACATTGTTGCTTCCTTGGAGCCTCTTCAGGAGGTCGCCGATGGTGCTGAAGCGAACACAACTGTGTCTTCGGATGAGAAAGTTGTATAACCCTTGCATGTGTGCAATAAATTACTCTTATAGCAGATTAGCGAAGCCATAATGCTCTGATGTTGAGCAGTCCAATGAAATTCGTTTCAAGAATTGATGGATGATATGTAGAGAAATTTCTATCTACACTGCATCTTGTAATCAAACTGAAGCTGATGACTTCTAGTGTTCTCAAAAGAATTTTTTTATGGTTTTGCTTAACATCTTACGGACAATTATCTTGCAGGCTGTGTCCGTTGGATGATAAGCATCCCAAGTTACATATTTCGAGCCGTTTTTGCAGGTGCGAGGATCAAAGGGACTGCAAATGAATGAGACTTCAATTTCACCATGTCCGCAGCATCCTCTGTTTGCTATTGTGAATCCTGTATCATCAGAGCAAGATATCGATCAGTATACCATTGTCATCTTCGACAATGACTGTTAGGCTTTGTAGCTACTGCATTCTGCACATCGTAAGGTGCCTCTTGAGATGAGACGCAATGCGCAGAAAACCATCTCCTGTTTGTATCTCCGTTACGTGGTTTAGTCACGATGGAAGATTCGGTTTCACTAAAAAGTGTAGATGCATTGCCATGAATGCACTCAGTTGGCAAGGGAAAATACCATCAAGATAAGAAGATAGATCGAAGTACCGTTTTTTCCTGGATTCTTGACGAGCTGCAGGAGAGGGCCATAGAGGTCGAGGTAGACGAGCTTTGCTCCAGTGAGTTTCCTGCTAAGTGATTCCATCATAGATTCTAGCTTAGAGTTGAATAGCATTGCGTTCTGATTATACTGTTTATTGCAGGCTCTTGCATGTTCCTCTGCTGAAGTTCTCATCACCGGCAAACACCCTTGTTATACAGCTCCTGCCATAAAGTTTGATAGAGACTAGATAAGTAAAACATGAATCCATATTGCGAAAGCGAATAGTTTTGGATCAGTGTGATGCCATTTACTTGCAGAAAGGTGGAAGCAAAAGTCAGGAGGAGATCGCAGTATTGCCGACTTCTAAACAGCGACCCATAGTAATTAAATGTGAAGTCATTGTTCCCTGTGACGACGAGGTATACACTTTCAGATATCACGTACGATGCCTTTTTCCCAGCTACGGCCGTTCTCATCTTCAGTTGCCACTCTCTGAAGTGTTGAAGCTGGTCCGCCAATGTTGCCACTTGCTGCATTGGTTTGCGGGTCAAATGAAAACTGTAACATAAGGTGCTCGCTGCACAAAATATTCTGCCCAAGATGGATTCCTCTTTAATATGGTTCGAAATCAATGAGAATCAGATTCCTTACAAATATTAGTGATGTGACAAGGTCATAGCCAGAGCAAGTGAACGCGACGATGACTCATCTTCCGTCCGTAGTGATATATCGAGGTAGGCCTCCGGAAGCAGTTCCCTTGCCCCGAATTCTTGCGCTACATTCAGTTTTTCCCAACAGAAGTTTATAAGATTAGAAATGCTAACATCGGACACCAAAAAAAAAGAAAAAAAAAAAGATCAAGGTCTATATCATAAACGAGTATGTAGGCGTTGGAAAAGTTATCAGCATAGTCGGAAGGGATTTTCGCATTGCTAAATCTCCCGGTGGTTCATAGACGAGTATGTAGGAGTTGGAAAAGTTACCAGCATAGTCGGACGTGATTTGCGCATTGCTACGAAGTCTCTACCGTAAGGTGGATGATCGGCGCTGCACACCAGTCGCTGTTGCTAGGATCCACGACCCAGTCTCCGAAGAAGAAAATGGCTGGCACTGTCACATTTTGTGGCAAATTTAGGGCATATGTTTCTTTATACAGGAGGAGGACATGAATAATGATGCTGATAGCTGATATCTTAGTAGGAGATGGCATTTCCTGATGCATTCTTCCTTATGTTTGAAAGCAACAAAATATATCACGCTTTCTGAAATGATAGGATCAGATCAAGATGTGACTTGTATAGTCAAATCAAGATATGATTTGGGTAGTCAGAGATTAAAATGTGACTTGTGCAATCCATCTTTCATATCAAGATATTATCTGTTTTGAACTTATCAATATCGACCTGTATGATTGTAAAGAATATCTCGACTCATTGGATTCATATCCTCATCAAAGAGAGTAGCCACTCACACAATTTGACAATAGAATTACCCTACAAAATTATCATGATAGCAAAATTAGTATGAAGCTTTTCTGCAATATCGAATGCTTCAAACTCCAAAAACATAAGCATGAGGCACCAAACATGCAAAAAACATGGTCGTATTCTCTATGATGGACTGTGGACATGCATAGTTTGCTTAATTGGTTTCCATTATCACGATTATATGGCGTGCCGGCAACAAGTTCTATATCTCCATCCTGGATATGAATTAATACTGGATCCAATAACATTTTGGGACGGTCTTTTTCATATACACTGCGATGTTAGTTACTCGCATGGTAAAAAAATAAAAGAGATTCCTCACATCAATATGTGCAAATTACTTACAGTGTACCAAATCTCCGAGAACAAGCAAGACCACATTATCAATCTGAATACGCGAAAATGATGTGCTACACGTACTTATCCGCATTCCATTGCAACGCTGGCTGGTACTTCATTTATTCAACTGGTTATCTCAGGACAAAAACATCAAATTCAGATGATTTCATCCGTGTTAGGCAGATTTGAGCCAACGTTTGTATACAAATTTTGACAATTCGGGTTGCTTCCTGAATTGGCAATGTTGGAGCTAGTTTCAACTATGCCTCAGTTGATATTGTTTGCGGACAAACTCAAATTTTACTCAGAACTACAAAGATCCAAGAAAAGTCGAGTCTAACTGTTGAATCAATTTTAATAACCTAACTAGCATATATATAGCAGTTGAACTCAATCTTGCCCTGAAATTGAAAATCCTATGCTAATGCTCTTATTCGCTTTGCTATAGGATCGATACAGAAAACAATCAATTCGCACAAATTTAAACCAAGATTCTAGATATCATTCTATACGTATTTGTCTTCAAACCTTCTTTCTCTCATAAGTTGATCCCAGTTGATATGAGACCGAGATAAAAAAATCAACCAACCAAACGTTCAAAGATAAACATTACATGGTCTCTCTCATTGCTCCCCACACACAACTTCACACACAACAATTCTCCGCCGCCGCCGCATCATTCGTCGGTCACCGCCGATGACTACACTCTCCCTCATCTCCGGCACCCCCCGCCTCCTCTCTCTCCCCTCCCTTCACACCCTCTCTTCCCTTCCCAAACCCCTCCCCTCCTCTCTTCACCGCCGCCGCCTACTCCGCCCCCGCCGCACCATCGCCTCCCAATCGGTGGAGGAGAGCGTGTTGTTAGTGAATCCGGCGAGTACATCGGAGGTGAGAGGAGAGGGAGTGGGAATGGTGGAGTATGATTGGGAACAGGAGTGGTATCCGCTTTATCTGAGTCGGAATGTTCCAGATGACGCGCCGCTCGGGTTGACCGTGTTTGACCGGCAGCTGGTGTTGTATAGGGACGGGGAGGGAGTGATCCGGTGTCACGAGAATCGGTGCCCGCATCGGTGAGGAATTAGATTAGGGTTTATGGTTGTTTGGATTGGAAATGGGGTTTCCGATGATTTTTACGTGATATGAACTTGTGCACTAAAATCTGAAGCTTCTGTCTTTGTGTGAGGAGAGGGTGATAGGAATTGAGATCGGGCGGATGAGAAGAAGAAGAGGAGGTTAATTCAAGATGTGAAAAATCGAAGTAGAGAAGGGATGATCAATGAATTGTTTGCCATTAATATTAGACCGAATCTTCTGAAGATCTGCCAATGGCTTACAAATGAAATTGAACAACGCATGGATGATTACTCTCTTCTAGCTCTATTTCTAATCGCTTTCGTTATCTAGAATAATTGGCTCTCTTGGTCTATGCAGTTGCTTAATATGAGCTTAGCATAGTAGGCCGAGGATGTTTGATTTTGATGTGAGGCTAATGATGGAAACATGAAATGTTAATCTAGGTTAGCCAAACTCTCTGAAGGTCAGTTAGTTGATGGAAGACTGGAATGCCTGTATCATGGTTGGCAGTTCGACGGGGAAGGAAAATGTGTCCGGATACCTCAGGTCTGTTTTGACTTGCTTCAAGTTTCTTTTGTTTTTTGGTCATTGATGATTATTATTCTTGAACTCGTGAATGACAATCGATTTGATCAAAATGCTTTTCCACAGTTATCTGCTGGGGCAAAAATTCCACTACAAGCCTGTGTGAGAACATACGAGGTTAAGGACTCTCAAGGAGTTATATGGGTGTGGATGTCTCACAAGACACCTCCCAAACCCGACAAACTGCCCTGGTTCGAGAACTTTGCCAGGCCTGGATTTCAAGATGTATCCACCACCCACGAGCTTCCCTATGATCATTCCATTTTGCTCGAGAACCTGATGGATCCTGCTCATATCCCCATTTCACATGATAGGACGGACTGGACAGCAAAAAGAGAAGATGCTCAACCACTCCGGTTTGAGGTCACAGAGAGGTCCGGTCGTGGATTTGCTGGGTGGTGGGGTAAGGAGAGTGAGCCTGCTCCTCTGAACTTCTTGCGCTTTGAGGCACCGTGCGTTCTACAGAACAACCGCGAGATTGTGGGAAAGAACGGAGAGAAGGACTACTTTTCTGGTCTCTTCCTCTGCACTCCTTCAGGGCAGGGAAAATCCCTACTCATCGTGAGGTTCGGTTCCACGAGGAGATCACCTCTGGCAAAATTCTTTCCCATGTGGTACTTCCACCAGAACGCAAGTAAAGTATTCGAGCAAGATATGGGATTCCTCTCTTCCCAGAACGAGGCCTTGATGAGGGAAAGGGTTCCTGTGAAGCAGTTGTATCTGAATTTGAAGTCGTCGGATACTTGGGTTGCGGAATACAGGAAATGGATGGACAAAGTTGGTCATGGGATGCCGTACCATTTCGGGCACAACACGGTCTCACCTCCAAAGGAGCCCGCGGTGGTGGAACATGCTCCAGCTGGCCTTATTGCTGGGGTCTCGGCGTCATCCCCAGCTAAAGGTGGTATTGGGAGCATGTATGCTCCGAACTTGGCCAACCGATACTTCAGGCATGTTATCCATTGCAAGGAGTGCAGCACGACCCTCAAGTCTTTCCAATCATGGAAGGATGTGCTTTCCGTGGTGGCTCTGGTGTCAACTACACTTGCCATATTGGTCTCTGGGAGACAGTGGAAAACCCTGCTTGTGGTTACGGCTACGTTGTGCTTGGCTGGAGCATATGCCTGCTTCAAAGCAATAGAGTTGAATACAACAAACTTCATAAGGGCACATAGAAGATTATGAAGCCGCTTACACTAAACCAGATTGATTAATCTCTGTAGTTCTTGGCATCAAGGATGGTAAGTATCAAGGAAAGGGAGTTGCATATTATTAGTAAAATATTGTTAAGATTTTAGAATTTTTATATCATGTTGTTGTATATTTTTTCTGTATATATATGAAGACTGCATTTGTTAAGAAAATGCGAATATGAAATGCAGAAGCAGTTTTTCGGAAATGGAAATGGTTCCTGCTTATATACCTTGAACAGGCAGTTCATGTACGACTAATTCAGTAATGGGCTTATGGCTCCATTGATCAATATTAGCCTGTAAAGATATACTCCGATGATGTTATTTATCGTCTTATTGGATCAATGATCTTGGGCTATTGCTCTCCTTTAGGTAGTTGTTTTGTTTGCTGGCAGAGCTCAGTTTGATGAGATCGGCGTAATCAAGAACACCGTGAACCTCAGTTATATCTGCTTTCTCTCGCGAGCAATGTTATTGTTAACCTCTTCTGGGCTAATCACAGACGCATTCCTGCAGTCACTGCAGCAGTTCCCATTCCATC
The DNA here is from genome assembly GCA_001925005.1 of Drosera capensis. Taxonomy (NCBI): domain Eukaryota; kingdom Viridiplantae; phylum Streptophyta; class Magnoliopsida; order Caryophyllales; family Droseraceae; genus Drosera; species Drosera capensis. The sequence goes on from LIEC01006531.1 coordinate 26,848, forward strand.
CTCTGGAATCTGATTCTCTTCCCACCAGAACCTCTATGTCGCTCTAGATCAGTTCAAGGAAGGTTTGTTGCTGAACTTATACACATTTTTGCAAACCGGGAAATGTTTTGTGTCCTTCAAGTCTCGATCCTGATGTGGGCGGTAATACGGTATGAAATGTCGATGTTAGGGTTAAGGTGACTCCAATTATGGCTCTAGTTGTCAGCCTAGGTAAAGAAGGTATTTGATATTGCTTTCGTGTTTTTCGTTCTTTTTTTCCCTCGCTCTTGAAGCTGTGATCTGCACCATGCTGTGATCTTGTGAGGTCTTTTTGAATGTGCAGGAAGAACTGTTATCTTGGAACATGGCATGTACCAGCCTTCACAATAATGTACCATCATCTGGAATCTTTTAACGAGAGTTGGATGTCGTGATTACACCAACTAATTAATTGTTTGGGCGGCCAGTTGCGGTTTGATTCATGCTCTCAACAGTATTTCAAACATAATCGGGAAGATACGACGAGCCAGGTCAGTCACGGTAATCTGGTAACAAGCCGAAGCATGTAAGATATGTGACCGAGCATTTGATCCTTCGTGCCGTAACAACACTTTCAAAATCTATAAACGTATATCAACATGGTAACACCTATTAGTCCAAGTGCGTGTGAGTCGTTTAGTTCCCCTTAAACAGGTCTTTGAGTTATTTTTTCCCACTTATCTGTTTAATGTCCCATGGCGTCTTTCGTGGATGCAAGTGGCGAAGATAAAGAAGTATTGGATTTATATTCATAATTATGGGTAAAGGAACTTATTTTCATCACCATTGCCTTATACTGACGAGGCAAAGTTAAAAAGTGAACTGGAGTCGATGTCATAACTGAGGGTGAAAAGTGTCTTTTTAGGTAGCTTCCTTTTTTATCTCTGACCTTTGTCTTTTCATTTCTCTTTGTAGTCCTAGTAACAGTAAATGCTATCCATCCTTTCACTTTTTAATCTTTCTAGTATTTAACAGTGAATAAAATTTGGATTTAGAACACAAGATATATCAATGCTTTATCTTTTATTACACACAGTCCATATGCCTCGATGTCGGCAGTTTTTTTTTCTTGATTTAGTGTTTCATTCGATTGGCGGAAAGACTAAATATGGAAATAATCCGATTGTATCAACAATATAAGATATAACTATATGATTCTGTCAAATATAAAATATAAAGAGGATAACATATAAATCGTATCAAGGATGTTCTCGTAAGTCGTCGAATCTTGATCTCTTGATTAACAGTAGGAAGAAAAAGGACGTATCAATGAACCGATCTACGTGGATACTATCCAATGGCAATAAATTAGTAGTAGTACTTGTATTTGACGAGGGAAAGGTAGTTTGAATCTTTTGGAAGACGAATTTCGGTTTGATTCTCTCTATGACCCCCACAAATAAAGCAAAAAAAAAAGTTGAAAAACTTATCCTATGATGTATGCCTTTCTTTTGAGGGAATATTACACGTCAAATTGAGGCCCCAATGCCAAAGGTATCCTTATATGTGAAGTGTCCATCTACCTAATTACTTACCAAAAATCAGTCATTTATCTTCCTCATAAGCACCTTTCTTAATCAAATTATAAGAAAGTTGATTTGTAATCCTTTGTATATTTAGCATAGGGTGTCATGGTTTTGTTTAATATATTTGTCGTATGTGCGTTATTCGTCACCATGGTAGGCGATTCGTGTTTAAACTTGACACCGCCCAAGAAAACAACAATATCATTAGAATAATACAAGATTCTAATGATAAAATATCCAAGGTTCATGCAAGCATAGTGGATTATACCTCATGATCATGATTAAAAGCTAGTGATGCACGATGATGTATTTAGCACTAATCGGTTCCTATTTTGATTCTCAGACATCTTTTCATACCCATAGTCTCATTAAATATAGGGTGAGGAGATATCGAAATATATGTAGTCATATTTTTTGTCATATACTCATAAATATGTATTTATGATGAAGAAGTTTTTTTTTTTTTTTTTTTAATGTAATCAGGAGTCTATCCTTTAATCTTACGGTTAGGAAAAACATCGACATAATCTTTTTTGACATGTTTGTAAAGCATGATTCTGTAATGGGACGCTTGTGCACATGCCTATGTGAAGGAATGAAGGTGATATGTTTGCACTTTCCTCGTCAGATAACATGCAGGATGTGCTATGTTTAGTAATCGCCATGTCATGGGAGCCTTTGATGTAACAGAGCAAATGAAGCAAAGGGGGTTTTATTCTGTTAGTATTTAGTTATGTGCATTATGGACAAGGAATGCACACCAATCGGGACTGTTTGGGCCATTTTTGGCTAATAGGTGGACACATAAGTGCAATTAGCCATCATAGTTTAAAAAACGGTTGTAAGAACTCAATACATCGAGGATAGAACTGTAATGTGGTCTGAGGAGTTTTTCGATCCTGTGAGATATACATTATATTTTCCATCTTATTAAAATTAAGAATATTTTATTATAATTATATTATTCAATATGTTTTTATAAAAGGTTTATTATTTATCTTACTCGACGTAATTTAACAATCTAGCATTAATGTTTGGGAAAAATATGCTTTATCTCCATGTATTTGAGGACGCTTAAATTCTCATATTTTTGAATTATACAGATATCTTTTTGTAACTTTTATTTTTGAAATTTAACCTCCTCAATTTTTGACATATTTTTTTTCCATATTTTCAAAATTCAATGAATTATCAACCTATTTTAAAAGTTCAGAAAATCATATCCAAATCAACGAACATTCAAAAAGAATAAATGTAATTTTCCCTTAATGTTTTAATTTTACTGTAAAACGATAGTAAATTTTAAAGAAGTTTTGGTATTTGTCAATTTGTGGACGCCCACGTGACTAGAGGAAGCAAACTTGTCTTTACACGACAGACGAATACGGAGACGGGAAACTTCGCCCCGCATCCTCCGGGTGTGCGGTGCCGTGACACCATGACGTCATTCACGTGGGGGCCACCCATCAGTACAGGGAAGACCGCGGCCGACTGTTTGTTCCGCGATTTACGAAGCACGACAAGCAAATTGCAGTATTGGTCGCATCTATTTTTGTTTTTTCTCAACAATTTCGTCAAACAAATTAGCTGTTCTAATCAATTCATTTATTTATTTTTGTTTTGTCATATTAATCTTAAATTTTTTATTTATATCGTTTTAAAATAATTTTAATTTTGTTTTGATAATTTTTAGTATATATATTATTATCTCTCATAAGTCATACAATAAATTCTATTAGCATAAAAAGAATTTTTGTCAAAATTTATATAAATTCAACACTCATATAAATCTTTATATCAGATCAAAACGTTTTAATAAATATAAAACGAATGGAATAATTATATGAAAAGAACAACAACAACAAAAACTGCCAATTATCTGTCGCAATAAACTAAAAAATAGATAATATTATTCTTTAATTTTTTTTTGGAATTTCACCTTTTTTTTATTTTTTTTTTAAAATATTAGGATTTACATATATTATTGTTCGAGGATAATTTTTGCTGCTATTTCGATTAGCGGATATTTATTTTATTGGTTATGATTATTTATAGCTCCATAAAATATAAATCACGTGACAAACGATAGGGCGAGGACTCAGAGCGACAGACAACACCGTATCGTAATCCCGGGAAATTGATGGGCCTGTTTCGTTTTTGCATGTAGGCCCAAAAAAACTAAAAGCCCATGTGTTTCAATCCTTGAATGGATTGCGAACAAAAGGGATCGCATTTCCTTGATGAATTGGAAAAGACCACTCACCTCTTCTCCATATAAATACATTGCCCATCTGCTCCTTCAACATTCCCCGCCCACCCAAAACAGACCCTCGACGTCTCCTCTGCTCACTTCCACACCACGGCGGACAACAGCCCACACCAAACTATTCACCCAACACATAGGCGGCGCCACCCATTCGATCCTGGATCATTTCCATTTGTCGAGGTTATCATCGTTTGTTGATATGGCTTGTTTCGATTTGCATAAGGCATTCGTCGGATTCTTGATCATTGTTTCATTCCTATGCGTTCCAAAAGGTGTGTTTAATTCCTTTTTACAGTCTCGATTCAAATCGCATTTGATTTCATCCAACTATCAAATACCCGATCAATCCTACCAAAAATCAAACTTACGATACAAGTTTGATATAATATCCACAATTTTAACATGACATATTGAACAAAACATAAAGAATAACAATTAGATCAAATCATTTGTGCAATTTTAACTTGTTTGCAATGTTTCAGGTGGTTCAGCAACAACGTTCACATTCATCAACAAATGCGAGTACACAGTGTGGCCGGGAATCCTCTCCGGCGCTGGGATCCCGCCCCTCGCTCCATCCGGCTTCGTCCTCCTCTCTGGCACCTCCCTCTCCGTCCCGGCCCCACCAAGCTGGTCGGGCCGCTTCTGGGGCCGGACCGGCTGCACCACCGACCCCAACGGCCGCTTCTCCTGCACCACAGGCGACTGCAACTCCGGCCAAATCAACTGTTCGGGCGCCGGCGCCATTCCTCCCGCCACCCTCGCCGAGTTCACCCTCAACGGCGCTAATGGCCAAGATTTCTATGACGTCAGCCTGGTGGACGGTTACAATCTGCCTATGATCGTGGAGCCCAGTGGTGGGACCGGCGCGTGTGGGACCACCGGGTGCGTGGTGGATATCAACGTTAGGTGTCCGGCCGAGCTGAGGGCGGAGGATGGAGGCGCGTGTAGGAGCGCGTGCGAGGCGTTTGGGAGTCCGGAGTACTGTTGCAGTGGCGCGTATAACTCACCGCAGGTGTGTAGGCCGTCGGTTTACGCTCAGATGTTTAAGCAGGCGTGTCCGCGGAGTTACAGTTATGCTTATGATGATGCGACGAGTACGTTTACTTGTGCTGGCGCGGATTATGCCATCACGTTCTGTCCGTCTCAATCGAGGTAAAATTCGTTAGCCTGTCTATCCTATATCAAGAAACGAACGTTTTATATACAAAGTTTGACTCCTGTTATATAATCATCTGACATATGTCTCATGTAAGTCTGTTTTCACGAATTGATAGTATGAGTCACTTATAAGTGGATTTTACTGATTGATGTGCTTATGTGACGTGCAGCCAAAAATCAACAATGGATACACCGATAACTGCTTCTGGTGGGTCAGGAAGCGCGCCGGTGGAGGCTGGACCGCATACAGAATCCGTGCCTGGGTCTGTTTCAGTACCTGGAGCTGTATTGACTGGTGGTAGCTCGTGGATGGCGAACTTAGCAACAGGGGACTCAACCAGCAGGCATCCTTCGTTGGCGGTCCGATTTGTGTTCTTGATCATCGGTTTCAGCTCGGTGGTTCTTTCTTCAATCAAGTGGTAGAGCATCTACTACTCATGCTAATGTCCTACATGAATCAGAAACTCAGAATCGGCGCACAATTGATTATTTGCGAGGAGAATAGTCAAAGCTTAAGAGTTAGTAGATGGAAATTTAGATTTCGTTATTTGCTTTCTTTGATAGGGTAAGAATGCAGGAGATAGTATCAGATTCGTATATGGACCAAAGCTATCGGCACATTTATTTTCTTCTATGTTTTTTCTTCTATTTTTGTGTTTTATGTATATATGTATTAAGTTCTGTTTCCGCGCATACTTTACTTAAAATAATATTAGAAGGACAAGTTACGGTTCGAAAGCTTCTTTGGCATTCTAGAATCTGGTTAAGATTGTTTTGTAACACTTGTAATATAAACATGTTCTTTCTCGCTCCGATACCGATTATCAATTCCATAAGAATCCATACATACAACAAGGATCAAGTAACAAAATCTCATCTCATTTCTTATCAGACGGCTGACAACCTTCAAAAATACTTTTTGAATCTTTACCCGAGTTAATTGAAGGAAACTTGCACCAGTGTGGAAATTCTTGTGCACCACTAAGAATCATTGTAACGAGATAAGTTCCTCCACATATTGAGCACCCTTTGCACTTGTGACAGACACGATGATGTGGTTACTCGTCGACATGATATTCCCTGACGGGCGATAAGCAACAACACTACAACAGCAACGACCATTACTGTAATGGCGGCCAAGATGGATAATAAAGCGCGGAGTTCATGTGACAGCCATGGAGAGTGCAGGCACACTGAAGTCTGTTCTGTTTGATTGTATTATGAGAAGGAAAGATCACTTTGTGGTATCTCAAAGTAGAAAGGATTTGTTAGCCACAGCACCCCACAGGCCACAGCTTTGCTTTTCATCTTCTTCTTTTTTTCCCTTTTGCCTTTGATAAGCACATTGTGCAAAGCTGATATGATGCCGCCTGCTTCAACTTGTCCTAATAATTAACTGTTATCTCTTACCTATCCGAGAAGAACCATTGCATTATATCATCCAGTTATGTTACTCGTAGATATGTACTCACGACCACGAAAAGGACCCTAACGTACGAACATTCTTTTACAGATACTCGATCGCCATTTTAGAGCAAGTTCAGTCACATGATTCGGGGACAGCATACAAGATACTGCTTTTTATCCTCTTCACTAGTGGAAGAAACAATTGGCATAGAATGAAACAGAGAAGCACAACTGCTTCAATATCGTGATCTCATACCGTTGGAATAACATATATATCGGCAATCTAAGTAACGAAGTTCGAATATTCACATTGATTAATTAATTATGAATTTCAAGCGGAAGCTTTGATGTTGTCTCACGAACGAATCTCGTTTGATGACGTGCGTCAAATATAATCCAGCAATACGTATGAGTAAAGAGAGCTCGTGTGTATGATTGATATATTTTACCGACCAACTCTATGGCCTATATTAATGGAGTTAGGAAATATGTAAGTTAAGATATTTTCTGATCCATTAACTTAATCTTACATGTTAAGATATTTTCAGAATATCGAAATCATATATCTTATTTAAAATAATTAAATAAAATAACATATTCTATATATTTAATTTATAGAGATGATAAGAAAACTGTTGCTTGATATTGTGCTGAGAGGAAATGGCTGAGGATCAACTAAGTTTGACATGGTAAAAGCTGCCCAAGTTGCTTCAGTCTATATACATAAATTATGTATATACCGACACTAACTTCTTGTCACGAGATTCGTCCCCACCACAGAAGACCAGCTAAATCTCTTAAGTTCATAGTGGTGTAAGATTTTCCCTTCAGGTTGATTGTATAACCACAAACAGGATGATGCGAATTTTAAAGACGTTAAGCGACTCAAAGAGGAAGTCAGGGACAATGGTGCAAGGCTATGATGTAACTCCGATTCGAAAGAAACAGTGAATGAGGGAGGGAAGTGTATGATATTCGTAACACAAGATAAGGCCACATGCTTCTGTCGTGACAGTTATCTGGTTAACATGTTCGCGTCGGTTAAGCTGCTCTCAAATGTCAAAAATGTGATTTATATGCTTGGATAACTTAGGAAAAGGTAACTTTCAATGCCAAAACAAGTCTCAATGACATTATCCACAACTCTTCTTTTGTAAGAGAGAGTGCCATTACTCGAGTTCTTACCAGAATTGGTTCATTAGTTCCAGGAATCCGGAAAGCAAATGAATCGATTGAAGTCCTTTATAAAAGGTTGTTTCACTTATGTCACTGATTATTCCTCACACGACGAAAGGATCCAAACATAAATTTCATGTTTCACAAGTGGATAAACAAGTTCCCTTCGTGTTTCAGACATGTCCCTGAAAGCATTTCGACTCCTGGTATATACCTGAAGTCATAAACCTCTTTTTGATGCATCTAGGGAGTCTAGAATCGAGTCAATTTACAATCAGCAATTTTCTTAATTAACGAACACTTTTATCGAGTAATTTTTTTTTTTTTATCAAAAATCGATAGCTTCTACTCATCTCATAACAAGCACAAGTATTAATTCGCGGTATCCTTTCATTGTACATTATTGAACCAAAACTCCCATCGACATGTTATGTGTATTACCCCTAGGACCTTTGACTCCTCTACAAATTCCCACAAATACCACCAATCACACCTATATTGTAATTCTTTTACTTCGTAACATTATCTTAATCGTTATTGTTCTCTCTCATATAACACACCAAGGTTTATCTCAACTTGATCCCCCACCTATCATCAACCAACAAACCAACCACCACTCAAATCTCCAACCTCACATTCAACTCCAACCTCTCCACCACCACCACAACCCCCACAATGCCGCCCTTCACCACCGTCAAACACCACTTCATCAACAACCCGACAATCGCCGCCTTCGAATGGAACCCCGACACCACCCCTTTATCCTCCCCCCAATCCCTCATCATCACAGTCACCACATATCTCTCGCTCACGTTCCTCCTCCTCCGTCTCCCCCTCGCGCCACTCCCCGCCGCCTTGCTACGCGTGATCTCAACGTTGCATAACCTGTGTATTCTGTCGGTATCGGTTATGATGGCAGTTGGGTGTTCTGTGGCTGTGATCACAGGGTTGGAGAATAAAAGGGATGTCTTCTGCTTTCCTGTGGGGACTGTGAGGGAAGGGCCGGTGTTCTTTTGGGCTTACGTGTTTTATCTGTCGAAGATACTGGAGTTCGTCGATACGGTAATTTTCTATTCTGTCATTGAATAGAAGAGACTGTTTCTTGCGGTGTCTGGTCGATTAAATCAATTAGCCATGAGGGAGGAGACTGGCTGTTTTTTGAGGTGTTTGGTTTATGTTAAGTCAACGTGTTGATAGTTATAAGTGGCATGTGACACTTGTGTGTTTAGTATGATCCGATTGTTTGGATGTGAAATAAATTATTGGTTTTTATTATGAGCTCGATTTTTTTGATAGAATTATAGGCTTGAAACTTCCTATGGCAGAAAGTTTTAATCAGGGTCACAAGTTATGATATTGTGCATTACGGTTTGGCTTGGTATATGATGAGATAATATGTTTTCCCTGTTGCAGCCAACACGATAGATTTATATGTACGAAGACTTACGAAGTTTCTGATGTGGGTTCTTGCAGCTACTAATCATCTTGAGCGGATCCCTTCAACGACTATCGTTTCTCCATGTATACCACCACGCGACCGTGGTTATAATGTGCTACATCTGGTTGGAGACGGCTCAATCACTATTTCCTGTGGCGCTGGTGACAAATGCAACAGTGCATACAGTCATGTATTCGTACTACTTGCTTTCAGGAATAGGAATCCGGCCGAGGTGGAAGAGGGCAGTAACGAATTGTCAGATTGCGCAGTTCGTCTTCAGCTTCCTAGTGTCTGGTGTGATGCTGTGGTTCCATTTTGGCTCTGAGGCAGGGTGTTCTGGTTTCAAGGGTTGGTGCTTCAATGCTGTGTTCAACGCGTCTTTGTTGTATTTGTTCTTGGATTTCCATTCGAAGAATTACAAGGCGGAGAAGGGGCGGCAACACATGAGGAAGAAGGATGATTGAATGTTTAGTTTCTTATCTAAGATTAACATGTTGTCTGATTTGAGATTCATTTTTGGAATGCTCAAATTTGGTTATTTACTTGGTGATCATTTCGTCCCAAGAGGGTTAAACTTGTTCTTAGAATATGGTGACTGAGCTGGAGTAGTCTGAAAGTCCACAATGACTCTCCAGTAGGGTGGCGGCACAGGTGGTAGCTGGTATGTTACTTTTGATTGAAGCATGAGATTGTGATCCTTGGTTTAAAAGGTTGAATTTGCTGGAGCTGCTGAATTCATATGCAAGAAACTTCACATGATTCACAAAATGTTGATCCTGGTTTGGCTGGTGACTTAGTCCAACTAGTAGATGAAGAAACTGACTGACTGACCTATTCATCTCTATTTAATAGCATCATTTGCATCATCTAATATAGTCAATCAATACAATAAACATGAAAATATTCATGCTTACGAGATTTGTGTCAGTCTTTCTATAATCCATATTTAAGTATCATGCTTTTCAAGGTTCATGCTGTCATAAGTTTTGACATATAAATGGTTTGACAAAAGATTTGAAATTCGCATATGATTAGAAGTAGAGTTGGATGACTATTTAGTTTTAAGGTATCAAGTTTATTAAAATCAATTATTAAAACGTAAAAGAGACGAGAGCACAGTTTAAAGAAAAAAACATCTAATAACAAAATCTAGACTTAATCATTCTAATGTTGGTCGTTAATTCGAAAGAAATTCACCCAACTATATGGTAATCGTTATTTCATGCCCAAAATCTCATCATAACATCCTCCGTTGAAGAAAGTTTTATTATCAATGGTGTTTTCCATTTTCATATAGTGATACTGATAATAATAACAATTTATTATCCACTGTTGATAATAATAATTGGTTTGGGAGAAGAGGATGATGGCAAGGCAGAGAAGCTTGAAGCCTTGGTTACTGCTGCGAGTAACAATGGCAACAGACATGTCATCCATGTGCCTCCGGGACAAAATGTGTTGTCAGATGTTTTGATAAGGCTAGTCGGCAGTTTCTACTATCTTTCCTATTGCGTATTTGAAGTCTTTACACGAGTTCTGTTAAGCATCTTTATCTGGGGACTGGGACAGTACTCTTATCTTCGCAGGGAATGATGAAGGTTGAAGTCAAGTCGCTGCATCTGCTGGTGGTGCGACTGGATTTGAATTTGGAGTGGATCTTAATCTAGATCCTGAGCTGGCTCTTGCTCTAAAATTTCATTGGAAGAAGAGAGAGCGAGACAGGAAGCAGCTGCTGTAACGGCTGCAGAGGAAGCTGTGTGGACGGAGATGGGCGGAGATGCTCAGTTTAGTACTGAAGATGCAACCATGACAGAAAGCACAAATGCTTCAGGTACTTAAGCCAAGCTTAAGACAAGTGATCTAATGGTATATTTCCAATCTCTACTTCAACCACTGATATTTTGGCTTCTATCTAATAGTCCGACTAAGCACCATCTTTCTCCATCAGCTGTGCTTTCTTGCTATGCGCATGTGAAGCTTGTGATAGCGCATTGCGTTCATGCTATCCAATCTTTACTTTATTGCTTGAATATACAATTGAACCTATAGCATGTGAAAGAGATTTAAGAGATGGCAATGGTATCGTATCGACTGTCTTGCCTCTAAGGTGCTTAATCGGAACCTGTACTTCTTGGTTGAAATTGAAGAACCACTCCTTATCTTATGCTTTGTATAAGTATTCAGAAACTCCAAAATAGAGATCTGACCTGGTAGCTTGCTGAGATGACCAAGGAGGTCATATTCAGACTGTGGAACTGCCTTATTGGTTTGATCTGGAGCAGCTTCTTCTTGGCTCTCAGATTGAGAAGCCCTTGGATAGATCCTTGCATAGTCTTTTCCTGTTTGAGTAGCTAGACCTCGATCAGCCTCTTTCTGGAAGTAGAGAGGGGTTTTTTGGAACTTCTTCGGCTGATGGCTCGCGTCAGGTGACTTGAGAAGCAACCGTGGATGACCTTTTAATTGCATTACCTTGGCGAGCTTTATTGTTGAGAGAATGGGGAGTGAATCGAATTCCGTTTCCATTCTTGGTTTTAACCAAACCAACCTCCCAATTCTCAATTCTCACAATGGATCGAATTCCTTTTCACGCCGCCACGCACGGAGATCTTTCCATTGATAGATAAGAGGGCCTCCCCCTCCCCGGTTTCACAAACTCCTTAAGGTTAGGCTATTACCCTCCTCTATGGAAGAAGTACATTGATATAAATCAATCTATACAATGCTAAAGTGGAGAATATCTATTTGGATAAGAAAGAAATTGTTAACATTCTCTATTTGCAACTGGTGCATGTCTTGGTTTTTTTTCCATGGATAGTTGAATGAACATTTGGTGAATATCTGACGGTATTCGTCTACTGACTAGACTACATGGTTCCTTTTTTTTTTCTCCTGGAAGAGAGATTGTTGGTGTTAATGAGGCTCCCAAATAAGCTATAAAAGCATGAGTCACGACCGTGAGTCCATGGTGAAAAAAAGGTATATAGTGTCATATTGAAATTAGTCTGCATCACTCTGGAATTAGCTGCATCATACTTTTTTTTTTTTTTTTATCATTGAAAATAATAAGATTATGTACAAGCTATGGAAGTGATGACTCAATATAAGCCATACCCCTCATCTCCCTGCCTAATGATTAAAAGTCTAAGCTTCTATGCAGGGTTGCATACACGCATGCTACAAGTATTACAAGAGTTTCCCTCGAGTAAAATCACTACATACATAACTCACAAAACATGAACATGAACATACTTAATTAGACTACATCACGATGAATTTATTTGCTTTCAGGGATAGGAGGCGGCCTAGGTGGAAGATGACAGTGACGATCTCAAACCGTGCAGTTCGTATTCAGCTTCTTGATGTCCTGGTGTGATGCTGCAGTACCGCTTTTTGTCCGATGAGGGGCGTTTTATGTTCTGAGGATGGTGCTTCAATGCTGTGTTTGATACGTCTTCTTTTGTGTGTGTTGTTTTTCATTCGAAGAATTGTATAGCGGAGAAGGGGCATTGGCTACAGGCAAGGAAGGATGATTGAAAATTTAGTTTTTTCTCCTTGGAACAATCTAATTGTGTCTGAATCGAGACGTGTTTTCTAGATGCTGAAATTTTGAATTCTATAAGGTGATCATTTTGTGTTGAGGTGGTTAAAGTCTGTTCGGATGGGAGATTATCTTGCTTTGTTTCTAGAAAACTGAGTTTATGACCAAACAGCGATTGCTGTGCAACAGTACGATAGTTTGCATAGGATTTCATGCACATCTATGATTAAGACAGAATAATTGGGCGTGAAGAGTAGATAGATAGAGCGTAAGTGGCATAGGTGCAATATTATTTGTTGAATATCCTATGTCGAAAAGATATTTTCTTAATTTGTCAATTCAATAAAAATAATAAAAATTTCCAAAGATGGCTTGTCGTATTATATGATCATCATTAGTTAATCTTTTTGTTTTAACCAATGAATCAATCCAAACTCGACCAAGGATTTAGATGTGGAAATATGTCTTAGCAATGGCGAATGGAATGATCGAAACTAAAAATATTTACGACAGTGATCGTAAGAGTTTCATTCGACATGATAGTTAAAGATACTGTAAGATGTCTAAGATACGTGAGAGTTAAAGATATTGTAAAATGTCTAAGATTTCATTTAACAACAAAACGATTAAGCTATATAGTTTTGGTTGTAATAATTTAATGTATGATAATTTCCTTTCTAAATTAGATTAAAAGAGAATTATCTATTGGTTATCAAAAACTAAAATACTTATCAATTGATCATTATCTTATTATCATAATTATCAATTAGTCATCTATCTAATAGGAAAAGACAACAAATAATTTCTAAAATCAAATCAAATAAAATCAAATGATAATTAATAAGTTATGGGTAATTTCTTGATAAATAAGTTTTAAAAAAAACCTATTGAAAATTTATATTTAGATTAACAGTAGTTTATGCACCCGTACAACGGGAAAACTATTCGTTGAATTAGTATTCGAAGAACATATTCATTTTCGTAATATGATTATTTATATCTTTGACGAGCTTGACGAGGGGATTTGTGCTAAATACAAGAATCAAGTCCATGCAATTAAAAAATATCTTAAAATGGTATGATAAATTATCCGATTTTATCTATATTATCAACTCCCAAACTATCAAATTATGTCTCTTTGCCATGTAATCATTTGGGTCGAGCAAAGTCGTTTTGACCTAATGAAGATCCACGGGCAAACATAAACGGATTTCATCAATATTAGTTTTGTGAATACTAACAAACTTTAATTTGATGGGATATAAAAAAATTTGTCAAAAAAATATGTATTTTATAAGACATATGAAAATCTTTTAAACTTTATTCTATATTTATTTTACTTCGAAAAAATACTACTATTTGACTCGATTAAAAATAAACATGATAGATGATTCACTTTGTTAGAATAAATAGTTAAATAAAAAATATCCGATAAAGTTACAACCTCTTTCATTTTCGTATAATATATAGTATAGATATATCATAAAATAATGGCAATGACTAAATCCAAAGCACAAAAAAAAAAAACTAATTTTAGAACATTCATATTTTAGAATGAAAACTAAACTTATAAAAAAATTACTTTGTAATTAGTCATTTGTACTCTGGTCCTACCCTAAATAATTTCATCTTGAAATTGAAATTAAGATCTATGTTATTAAGATTGGTATTTATGAGGATTGTTTCCTTATTGAATAATGATACAAAATCAAATTGATAGGACTCGCTCATGTGTTGATGATTTATTCCATACAATAGTATTGATTGGTTTATAGATTCACTTGGTAAAGAAAATAAAAATGACTAAATCCAAAAATATTGGACCTTAGAAAATTTTTTAGATAACTTATTCACTCGATCAATAAAAAGTAAATCTATAAATATCCGACTAAATTCAATCACTTTCTATTCTAACACAAACCTCGAATTAATAAAATCTTATTTACTTTTTGATAAATTAAATATTCTATCATTACATGTAAAGAATTAATTTTGTGTAATAATTGTCGAAAACATGCAACATTTCAATAGCATGATATTAGCTGTTATTTCCTCCTAGCTCTGATAAATAAATCTTGACTTTTTATCTTTTCAAGTGCGTTCTCTTTTTCTTTTATTACAAAATTAGCATAAGATGTATTTTCTGAACTAAAATTACAATAGGGTAGATATACTTGTTGTTCAAGACAAGCTACAACTATTACATCATATACCAAATCTACTATATATATTAAGCGAAAGTGATTGAGGCTGTAGTTTGATCAACTATTTATAATTTAATTTATTTTATGAAGTGAAGAAGTTATTTAAATAATTTTTAAGGTTGGATATTTTCATATTTAGACTTTTTTTCGCCAAGTTATCTTTAAAATCCGATATTTTTAGATTTATTCATTTTTTCGTATAAAACAGATAAGTTATCTAAACATTTTTTCAATCGACATGAATTCAAATGATATTTTATAATTAACATATATGTGAGACATATCAATTTGATTTCATATTCTTGTTCAATCATAAACCAATCCTTAAAAATATCAATCTTTATAAAATTAGATATATATTAGTTTTAAGATAAAATTATTTCATGGTAAATTTTATGTAATAAATTCAATATTACTTTACGAAAATAAATTTTGACTTTTAGATTTATTTTTAGAAAATCTATCAATTTTTAATCATAACTTTTAGAAAAGTTAACGATTTGATTTTGTATCTTTCCCCTCTATATATTTATTGTGTATTTATTGAAACTGAGTTTTAATATAAAGATATATGGTAAGATTTAGTTTTAATCAAGTCAAACACTAATATTATTTTTTGGAATAAAATAAATATCATATAAAGTTAAAAATATTAATATATTTTATAAAAGTCATATTTTTCAATAAAGTTTTTAAAATCCTATCAAATTCAAAATTACTATTTACTTTTTATGATCTTCACAAATTGATAGTGATTAAATTCAATTATATTTATGAAAAACTACATTAAAATCCCTAAAATAACTTCCACTCATATTTTCTCTCCAAATAATTTTATCATGCATTCTGCTTTCTTATTTGAAAATATGTTACACTTCACTACCTAAATGTGTTGAAAATATAACTTTACCCCTCACAATCCTTCCACCTCCAAGTTTCCATTTGACTCTGTTACCCATCACCCATCTCACTCTTCATTTCATCCATTTTTCTTCATCCATTCTTCCCCTATTTTACATCATGAGGTTCACCATTTTGTCAAAATCAAGTCCAACAAAGCGAAATGCCAACCACAACTACGAGCAAGAATGGAACGGGTAGGACCAAAAATCATCCGGCTTAGAAGCAATATTCAAAGTTATTATCAAATCCCTTCTTTGCAAGGTCATTTCTCTATTTGTTTTTACACATACATCACAATGTCAAACGAAGGATCTCCTTAACCCGTAGATATTGAGTTTGTTGCTTTTTGCATGTTCGAAGCTGAGTGTCATGCCATCTTCATCCGAAAATCAATATCTCTCATCGACGTGTTTGAGAAATTACTAAATAAATGCTCACAAATTAACCCGATGCTGATGACCTTGAAATATCTTACTCCACAAATGGAAAACCAAGTTGTGCATTTTTTCTGAAAAGAGCTGCCTAGTTGCATCAGATATTTTTCCCTCAAACAATTTCTTCAAAGTCATACTCTTACATTTTGCCTTGAAATTTATATGCAAATCATCATTACGCTACCCAACATACATATTAACATGATTCTTCTTTAGTTCGACAAATGTATTGTCGGTCCCTATATTAATTCCTGGACAGCTTGGATGAAACTCAAATTTGTTCAAAATAACAAAAAATCAAGGGATGTTTACAAAATGTTTTGGGCAATCAATTCTTTGATGGAAATGCGTTGATTTCAGCTTCCTCAAGCACAAATAAAAAATGTTGGCCTTCATTTCAATCATTTTTTGGCTGAAATACGATGGAGAACATCGGCATTACAACTTCATCGTCTTCCTCTTGTTCTTCAGGTCCTTCACTTCGGTTGATATCTCTCCTATTTGTTTTCTTCAATTAACAATAGGTGTTGTCACACTTTGCTTCAATTTCCCCATTTTGAGTGACCGAAGGGGAGTTTAATTTAGGAATAAGGAGATAATATAGACACAAGGTGACTTAAGGATAATATGATAATTTTGAATATTTTAGAAAGTGAAATGTAGGAATAGTTTGAATAAAAGAGTGAAGTTTATGTTGAAATATTTTAAAGAATGAATTATATTGATTTAACAATTTATCAATAAATCTATCTTATATTGATCTTGTATATAATTACACGAATACACAAACTAATTTCATTATATATATATACCATCGAGTTACACAAAAAAAAAAAAAAAAAAAACTGCGCAAGTGAACGACCACATCGTATATTTTAATACCAAACAACACACCTCACGTATATTTGTTTTTTGCAAATCACAAGCAATCTGCGAAATCAACTAAGCTTCGAGCTTTCGTCCTCGAAATCGAGAATCGATCTTCACTGATCTCAAATCAATCTCTGCTTTCACTAATCGATCAACAATGGTGCTCGAGGTGTGTGATTAATTAATATTCGTTTTTTTTAAAAATTGAAAATTAGGGTTTTGTGTTGTTGATTTCGATTTTGTTTGGGTTTTCCAAATCAGGCGACGATGATCTGCATCGACAACTCGGAGTGGATGAGGAACGGCGATTACTCTCCCAATCGTTTCCAAGCGCAAGCCGATGCCGTCAATCTCATCTGCGGTGCTAAAACACAGGTGATTTCTCGAAACCCTAATTTCAAGTTTCAATTTTTTGTACTGGGTTTTGGTCAATTGAACGGTTTTTTTGGGGATCGAGTGTTTTCTGTGGTGGGAATTTTTCTGGGTTTTGATTGATTTGTGGTTTGGTGTGAATCGGTGCAGTCCAATCCGGAGAATACAGTGGGAGTGCTTACAATGGCGGGGAAAGGCGTTCGTGTTTTGGTTACTCCGACTAGCGATCTCGGGAAGATACTGGCGTGCACGCACGGTTAGCTCCGTTTGACTCGATTTTTGTTCTCTGGAATTTATTGTTTAGCCTTCATGTTGATGTTAATATTGATTTTTTGATTTGGGTCTTTGTATGGTGGGTTTAGATTGGATGATGTTACATTGATTAGCACTTGATCTATCAGGTTACCCATTTTTTTTCTCTACTATATAGACAAGCTGTTTTGGGTGACCATCTTAAATTGATCACATTCATGTATAGGAACCAGAACATTGGATGCAATGCCGACATCAATTCATGTGTTGTCGTTGTATCTTTACAGGCATGCCCACTTTTCATCTATGCGATTGTCAATGAAAAATAGCTATGAAAATGCAGTCTTGTACCGCATTCATTGGTAGTTTTAGCCTTTAGTCCTGCATTATGTTCTTATGCTCTGTGAATGAAATTGGTTATCCCTTTGTGGTATTTTTAGTTGATCAGGTGAAGGGTTGTTTGACACAGGTAGGATGGTGGACATTGATAGCTTGTTTCTAAGCTAAATTTCAATTGTCAAAGAAACTTCATGTACCAACCAAAAACAAATAACAGTTGCTGGATTCGAACTTGTATGAAATTCTCTAATATCTTGTTGTGATTTGTCAATCCATCTTTACCAAATGTTTAAGCTAATTGTAGAAAGCCCATAGTGTTATTATTATCTTCAGTGATAGCTATCTCATAGTGTCGCAAGTTTAAACTTTAAATATCATATGTCAATATGAAATGAAGAGTTCGAATTCACAAGTAACAAAGGTTATAATTCTTTGGGCAGTTCTATGTGTTTGGGGGGGGGGGGGGGCTTTTTTTTTTTTTTTTTTTTTTTGGGGGGGGGGGGGGGGGAGCATTTTGTTGTCGGCTCCATCATCCTCTTCCCCACCACATTGATTTCTTTATCTCCTTAAGTTTGTATTGGACATATCTTGCTTAATGTAATTCTCTTTTGGTCCAGGCCTGGAAGTGGGGGGTGAAACGAACTTGATGGCTGGGATCCAGGTGGCCCAATTGGCTCTCAAGCACCGTCAGAACAAGAAACAGCAGCAAAGGATCATAGTATTTGCTGGAAGGTCAATTCATTTACATCTCTCTTTTATGGGTTTTTTTTTGTAGGGATTGACTTTTACAGTGATTTTTCCCTAGTTATATTGTTCTATGTATTTTACATCTATAATTTGCAGTCCTGTGAAGTATGATAAAAAGGCTTTGGAAGTGGTTGGACGTAAATTGAAGAAGAACAGTGTGGCCCTTGATATCGTTAATTTTGGAGAAGATGATGATGGAAAGTCAGAGAAACTTGAGGCCTTGGTTGCTGCTGCAAATAACAATGATAGCAGCCATATTGTCCATGTGCCTGTTGGACCAAATGCGTTGTCGGATGTGCTGATAAGGTTTTGTTGGCAATCGTTCAAACTTATCCTATTTCTCTGTGAAATTTTTGTACATGTTCTAATAAAAGCACTATTTTATTTGTGCAGTACTCCTATTTTCACAGGGGATGGTGAAGGTGGAAGTGGATTTGCTGCTGCAGCAGCCGCGGCAGCTGCTGGTGGTGTGACTGGGTTTGATTTTGGAGTGGATCCTAACCTAGATCCTGAACTGGCTCTTGCTCTAAGAGTTTCAATGGAAGAAGAGAGGGCAAGACAGGAAGCAGCTGCTAAAAGGGCTGCTGAAGAAGCTGCTATGCAGGAGAAGGGCGGGGAACCTCAGTCTAGTATGCAAGATGCAACTATGACAGAAAGCACCAACACTTCTAATATCGAAGCTGATCTTAAGACAGCTGATCTAATGGTATATTTTCAATCTCTACTTCTAGTTACATATTTTAACATTGAATATAGCACATCATTTGTAACTTCATTACTATATAGCTCTACAAAAATCTGGGAACATACCTTGTTGCTCATGTGGCAAATATTTTCATGGAACAGTTCAGAAAGAAATTCATTTTCTATAGTTCCAACCATGCACGTCTATTTTTTTTTCCTCGATAGTTGATTGAATAGTTGGTCAATAGCTGATGCCATCTGTCTAAACTCTTCGGTTTCCTTTTTTATGGCATTGGTCATAGATCCTAGATTTTATGGCTCGGTAGTCTCCTCCCACATTTTTCCTTGTAGGTGTTAAGGTGGTACCCCAAAAAGGTATTAAAGCGTTTGTTGTGATTGCCTAACTACCAAAAAAGGAATATTGCATTTAAATAAGTCCGCATTTTGCTCTTAACCAAACCCATTGATACTGGTACTGATTAAAAAATTTTATTTTATGTAGCTTGTTTTCTTATATGACCTGTATGATGCTTTGACTAGTCAACTTTGAGATGGATCTTTTCTATGCATTTGCTAATAATTTGTTATTGATAGGATGATGAGAATGCACTGCTACAGCAGGCACTTGCAATGTCCATGAATGATTCTATCCCAACTGCTAATGTTCGAGGTACAAAGATGTCAGATGTAAATGTGGATGATCAAGACTTGCAGCTTGGTGAGTTCTTACCTCACTAATAAATGTATGATTTGTATTTTTTAGATTTTCTAGTTCGAGCATTTCGAGATCCGAAAAGTAGAAAATGAGAAACAAAAGGTAGTTTATCATGTGTGGGAATTATGCCGAGTCATTTGGGAGACGATCTCAAATTGCTTAGTGCCTGGTTGTGTCTGTTTTCTTTGTGAGGCTTCTCTTAAAGTGCGATAAGAACTATTTCAGTACGTGATTTATATGTCTTTGTTTGGCTTCTTAATCTTGACGTGCTTTAGAACTTGGCTAGAAGTTCTCATCATAGATGAAACTTGTGCTTTGATTTTGGCTCATTTTCTAGCCCTTTGCCATCAGAAAAATAAGTGGCAGGGGAAGGAGAACACTTTTTTTGTCGTAAGAGACAAGGTAGCGAGGATGAGGTTTTAGATCAGGAGAAAACGATATAGGTAAGGACTATGAGTGGGGGACACTCTGTTGTTCTGTTGATTACATCAGCAACAATGTACAACAACAAACCTGGCTTTATCCCTTTAAATGGATCCATTGTGATAATTTAGTTTCTTCAAAGGTTCAATGAGATGTGATGTTTTGCTATACATGAAGGATGCTGTTGTTTATGTTTTCATTTTATAATTTCAAGCCTCTCAACTCCTTGTTGGATTCAATTTGAGTAATCATTTATCTTTTGTATCAGATGTTTTTTTTCCCCTGAGGAAAACGCTGTATCAGTGTTTGTTCTGCGTGTGTTGTGTAATGTTGTCAACAAGGATAGACTTTTTATTTTGAAGGCACTAAGTTTTTTGTTGCGTTGTATGTCTTTTGCCTATTCTATAGTTATGCTTAGCAGCAAACGTTTATTAATACATATGTTGCTTCTTGTTTGTTGGTGCAGCTCTTCAGCTTTCGGCACAGGATGGTGGAACTGAGACATCAAGCAACACGGATATGAATATGTTGTTGGGAGATCAAGCTTTTGTTTCATCAATACTTGCACAAGTATGTCTGTTCTCATGAATTTTACTTTTAAAATCAATGAATGGATATGATCGTTTATTATCTTTTTCTTCTTTTCCCTTTTGAATTTGACTCTAAATGGCTCGTGGTTCTCACTTTCACAGCTTCCCGGAGTTGATCCTAATGATCCCTCTGTTAAAGAGTTGCTTGCTTCTATGCAGAATCAATCTGAGGTTTGTTAATCTCTTACTTTCTGTTTCTTTTTTTAGGAGGGTACTAGAGTGACGCTTTAAGAATGTATGTGCCGTTTTTCTTGGAGGGTACTAAGTTGATGCTTTGAATATGCGATCATTTTTTCTCTTATGATTAGCGTCTGACATTTTTTTCCTTGCTTCTTGTAAACAGAAGAGGGATGAAGATGAGGCTTCGACAGAGGAAGGGAAAAAATGAGCAAAATCAAATCTTTGATACATTGAAAGAGCATGCATCTTTTGTGAAATCTGTTGGAAACTTGAGGACAATTCTGATACTCTAGCAGAAAGAGTTGATTGGTTATGATTTGAGTATGTTATTCGAACAACTTGTCTATGATGTTTTTTTGATATGGATTTGTATTTTTAAGTACTTTGGGAATTACAATCTATTGGAAAGTCTTTCCCATCCTTTTTTTCCACGAAACCTCTTCAATGATGCAAGTTAGAAATTAATTGAAGAGATTGGGATTTTATGCTACAAACCTTTTTAATTCAAATCTATAAGCACATTTAATCACCCGAGTTAAGCGGTCCCTTCGCATTCCTTGTTGTCACTTGTCACATTGGAAAGTTGTGCAAACGCGGAGAACTTCCTCTACAATGCTGACCTTACTCTCGACTATTTGAGGATTTTGCGTGAAATGTTAATCCTACAGAATGTTATGCGTAATTAGAGAAAACTTTTCAATCAAATATAATTTGAATTTTGACCAGAGGAGAAGATTAAGTGGACCCTAGAATGAAAATTATAAAACTTCATTGGCCTGAATGATACTATTTGTTTCTCAGTTCATTTTGTCTATGTGTTTCACAAAAAACCACTAGAATTATCATTGAGTTTGTGTTCGCCTGAATTTTAATTTGTTTTTTCACACAATATCATCCATGTATTCATGCACACAACATCAGATTTACAATAATCAAAGTTATTTAAGGTACCATTACAATTTTACATACCACAATCTCAGCATCCCAATTGTCAGGCAACAAATTAACTACTGCTTCATATTTGTGCGCCAAAAGCCACCATCACAAAGTTAACCAAATCTCAAAACATATCTTCCAATATTTTAATCTCATTTTTTTCTTTTTTCACTTTAGATTAGGTAAGTCAAGAAACACAAGTTTTTTCCGAAAAATTATCATGGTGTACAATAAAAAATTTCAATGATCATGAATATGTGGAATATGTAATCTAGACGGTTGATCATCAATATGTGATGAGTTGAATAGTTTCGCTCATGAAGAAAAAAAAAAACAGTTTATATATGTCAATAATTCATAACTTAATAATTTATATTTTTGGATTAAAAAATGATCCAATTCATATGGATATTCTGTTCAGACTTAGTTTGGATGTTGCACTCTCTTCTTGGATTTTCCCCTAAATCCCTACATCATCAACCCAAACAAACATGGGCAAACTGTTTGCAAATCAAACCTTTGTTGATTTTATGAAATGTAACCAGTGCCGGAAAAAAAAAATTTCCAACAATAGTGAGCATAGTGAGTTTTATGTTTCCCTCTTTTTTACAATCTTGGTGTTGATTTTAATTGACACGGCGTGAAGTGTGAATAATAAGATTAAAGTTCTCTTAATCTTATTATTCGCACTCTAATTAATCTAAAACATCTTGATATCACAAAGACAAATGAAAACCGAAAATTCTCTTAAAGTTAAATCCGATCTTATTCATAAAGCTCCAACCATAATAGAATATTTATAGGTTTTCTAAAAGACTTACCGACTATGAAATCAAATAAATAAAGATAAAACAAAAAAGAGATAAACATATCTGAACACATAAAAATAATAATTTGATCCTTATCTAATAATTAGCGAACTAAAGATTAAAAAGATCTGCGTCAAACTCTGTCACTAATGATCCTTTTGTAAAAGAACTAGTATGTCATACGCGATGCGCAAAAAGTGTCATAATCTTGAATAATTATTCATAAGATTGATTAGTGATTATTTATTAGAACTATTATTCTTGATATCGTCAATATTTTATTGGTTATGTATATACAATATTGGATATTCTAAAGTTATTTCGGTTTTATCGAGAATATTTAATGAATTCTTAAAATATGTGTAATCCATGATACTTTAACGTATAAACTTGTTGTAAAAAGTTTTCACGTAAAATCAAAATAAAAATAGCTTTTATTGCATAATGAATAATCATATTTCCATCTAATCAATTGTCAAATTTATAAAATAACTTGATTAAACGAAATGAATAGACAAAAAATATCAAAACCTTAAATGGGTTTTTTCCTTATGAATGAAGTTTCAAATACTGTAATGTGAAAAATTGGCTTTTTATAATCAAAGGTCAATAATTCGCATGAGACAACATCAATGTAAAAAATATATTA
The DNA here is from genome assembly GCA_001925005.1 of Drosera capensis. Taxonomy (NCBI): domain Eukaryota; kingdom Viridiplantae; phylum Streptophyta; class Magnoliopsida; order Caryophyllales; family Droseraceae; genus Drosera; species Drosera capensis. The sequence continues at coordinate 50,485 of LIEC01006531.1, forward strand.
TTAAATTGACTTCTATTCTCGTTCTAATATAGATGTAACATTTTAACTGTGCGATATTCTCAAATAACATCTCATAAAATTCCTAAATTCTTTTTTTTTATGTGCTTGGTTTTACTCCATTTTTTCTTATTTAATGAAATTTTAGATTTATCGAATTATTCGAATAACTCCATTAATCATATTAAATTCTTATAGTGAATGAAATAAAAGCTTCTTTTTTTATACCTTTTTGGCAAAAATTCATGGCTTTAGTAATAAATATTTCAATCGTTATCAATTTGAGTTTATGAATTTTGAATAATGAAAATAATGATTAAAAGGAGAGAATTATCGAAACAAAAATGATTAAAGAAGAAAGGATAGTTTGTAGTTCCTTCGTCGTAAAATTATTACAATATTTTAATATGACATATATGTCGATATAAAGTTTGACACGTTTGTCATCACGATTAAACGTAATTTTTTTTATAAATTTATCATGAAACATTAATGATTATATAAATAACGTATTTCAACTATATATATATATATATATATTATGAGATGATTAAAAATATATTTAATATAAAATATATATATTTATTAATTATTATAGGATAAATTGGCTTGATGGGGTTGGGGCCGAAAAACAGCACTCCCAAGCAAGTATTGCTTCACTCGAAGAGACAAATTCCCACTCACAGCCATTGAAACCCTAATTCGATTTCGCAGAGAAGCGTTGATGACAATGAGGAAAGCGATAGTGAGAGAAGAGATCAGATTCCGACGAGGACGAAACCGATACGTCGCTCGCCAACAAACTCCGGCGAATGATCGCGTTAAGTTGAAACGAGATGATGGATTCCGATTCCGATTCTCAGAGAGTCAGCACTGAACTGAAGATCGCTTAATCGATCGCATTCGTTCTTCATTATTTGTGATTGGTTAGGGTTTTGATAGTAATCAATCGAAGGAAGAGTTAACGTCATACGGAAAGGTTAGGGACAGTGGTTTTTGTGTAATCATTTAAAAACGACCGCAAACATGATTTGTAAACATTTCAACATCAATTATTCATAGAGAAAAGTACTATTCACTTGTTTGTTCCTATGACTTGACTATCATGTTTGTGGACAGTTTTAAATGATTGCATGGAAACGATTGTTAGCAGTTTTTTGAATGAGATTATGTTTAAGTGAATGCTAGTAAGCTAATGAGAGGCGGACATGGAATAGATGAATTCATTTTTATTTTTTATTTTTTTGTCTAGCTTGATCCGTGATGTACTAATATTTAGATGAAGATTCAGGCATTCAAGACTGACTGTTTGCACATTATGTCTCTGTTATGTGCCCGTCTGTTATATATTTGGAACATTGGCTTCGGAAAGCTTGACTTAATCGGAGTAATTTTTATGTGCATTTCCTGATCAGCTATGAAATTAAGGCAATATGAAAGGCTGTCTAGTAAGGGTCTTCAAAGTTCCGAGACAGGTTTTGAGTGCACAAAATCATCTACTTATTGCATTCACCGGAATTTGTCTGAAGTTATATTTTTTCGCTCTGGCATTTGGGTTCTTGGGTAAGTATATCAGTAGATTGGACTTTAGTCTTTTAATTCAAATAAATTAAAATGAACGAAAAAGTGTATAATACTCCCACAAGGAATAAGTTTTCTTGAATTTAGGTAGATTCATCTCTTAATGTGCATAACGTAATCGCTAGATGGTTTATGGCACGCATGTAGATATTTTGTTTTCATTATTTGGTAGATTAGCCAGATCCATGCAATATTTCTTTCCTTTTTCAGTGGTAACGTCATTTATAGATTCATGAATCTAGTGAACCCAACTCTTGCATTTATGATGATAGGTAATACCAAACAATGAATTAAAGATGTATTACACTAACAAAGAGACAACAGAATAGTGATATGCTTTGATTTCATCTCAATCAGAATCACAGAATATCTACCTTGTGCTATTAATTAACTGATACACGCAATTAGTACATGCATATAGATATGGACCAAAAAGAATGGCTGGGGCTGATACTTGGATCATGGCTATATTAGCATCTCCAGCTCATAGTTGAAGTAGAAGTTGAATACCTTTTTACTTTCACTCCTTACATTTATTGTTAAATAACGTTTTTGGAAGGCTATAAGTCTCCGTGCTCATTGGTTTGTGTTACTGGCGGGCTAAGTGTCTACCATGGGAAGAAATGATACAACATGGTTGCTTATTTTTTCGTCTGTATTTGGATTGTTCTATTTATTTGGGTCCGTCAGTTGTGCCGAATACAATACTGCTGCTGGATTCGTGGAAGGAAAATTAAACGTTCATTTGGTTGCACATTCTCATGATGATGTTGGGTGGTTGAAGACGGTCGATGAATATTATGTTGGCACTAATAATAGCATTCAGGTTCTTATATATCTGAAAGAAAGACTTTGTAATGATAGTGTTTTCAATTGGCTATGCTGATTTGATCCGGTATTTGCTGGTGTAGGTTGCTTGTGTCGAGAATATTTTGGATTCTGTGGTTGATGCACTGCTTCGTGATCCCAACCGGAAGTTCATCTTTGCAGAGCAGGTGAAAGTTTGATCTGTTATCATCGCATGTTCCATGAACCAAGATCAGTTATGTTCTCTTGGTTGGACATCTACTTGTTGAGGGGGCACTTAGTTTAGTTCTCCTACATTCTCCAACCAGATGCTGTTTACATTTGTTAAATGGTTATATGAGAGTTTCCAACATAATGTTGCTTTGTGTCTTTGGTATTGTGTTGCCTGCTTCTTTTTTTCTTCTAATGGTTTGCTTTTCCATGATCACGACAATTCTTCAGAATTCTGATTTGTCTTCAAAAGAATAACAATATGAGATCCGGCTACTTTTTTCTTCTAAAAAAAAATCTGTGTACTAATGAAACGTGTCATGTCAGGCTTTCTTCCAGCGATGGTGGGTGAGACAAGACAAGAAAGTGCAAGAAAAAGTGCTAATACTAGTGGATTCTGGCCAGTTAGAATTCGTGTATGTTCTTTACATATTATTGAATAATCAAGTTATCATGCAAATTGGCAATTTCTTCATAAGCTGTATGTGCTTCTGTAGAAATGGTGGATGGTGTATGCATGATGAAGCCACTACTCATTACATCGACATGATTGATCAAACAACACTTGGTCATAGGTTTATAAAGCAGCAATTCAACAAAACTCCTTGTGCTGGATGGCAGATAGACCCATTTGGCCACTCTGCAGTTCAAGCTTACCTACTTGGCGCTGAGGTGTGTAATAACAGTTTTGAATTAGTATGCAACTTTTTCCTTGGTGAAATGTTCGACGGCTTGTGGGAAATTCTTTTCGCAGTTGTTGTTTCTTTTCCTTGTTCCATGTATTGGAGAAACAACAACTGAAATGCGAAAAACGCTCTTGCCTCTAGCATATCTATCTCCTTCTATAAAATCCATCCGTAGTATTTTTGCAGTAGTCTTCTAGTATTTCTGAGTACTATCAAATGGCATCATCTCACTTTCTTTTTCTTGGTTGTAGCTTGGCTTTGAATCAGTACATTTTGCTAGGATAGATTATCAGGACAGGGACAATCGCAAGGAGAATAAAGCCCTGGAAGTTATATGGCGTGGTTCTCATACTTTTGGGTCATCCTCTCAGGTTGGAATATATATAGTATGGCAATGCTCTGAAACTGTAAATTGATAACTGATTTCATGAAAATCTCTTGCAGATTTTTGCAAATGCTTTTCCAGTTCGTTATGGCCCACCAGATGGCTTTCATTTTGAAGTGAATGATATTTCTGAGCTTCTTCAGGTTGAACTTCACTGTTAAGGGCATACTTTATGCTTTCATTTTTTTTTTTTTTTGTTAACAATGAAACTCGCTTATAGGTGTTCATATGCAGGATGATCCTGATTTTTCTGGCTATAATGTTGATCAGCGAGTGAATGATTTTGTTGGTGCTGCTTATATCCAGGTGAATGTTTGTCTCTCTTTTTCTTTTTTATCTTTTAAAAGGTCTCACGTCTTGAACTCTTGATTATGAAACTATTGGCATGGAACTTACGATAGAACAGGTGAATCTGACTAGGACGAACCACATTATGTGGACAATGGGTGATGACTTCCAATACCAGTATGCAGAGTCATGGTTCAGGCAAATGGACAAGTTCATCCACTATGTGAATAAGGTACTGTTGCGGCATGTCCCTCTAGCAGAAGCTCAAACTTCTCCTTTAATTTTCAAATGCAATGTTAACTTGCATGCTGGGGAGACTGAATATTCGCCAGATTCAAATGTGGCCCCAGGTTAGATCATGACAATGACATGATATGCTCATTTCTTCTTAACACTTTACTCGAACTACTTTTACTAATGATAGGATGGTCGAGTTAATGCTCTCTATTCAACACCTTCAATTTATACAAGGGCAAAATTTGCTGCTGGTGAAAAGTGGCCTTTGAAATCTCACGATTACTTCCCGTAATTTCTCCTATCACTTTTTTTTAATTTCTTTTTCTAAATGTGGATGTTACAACATTGATATATGTCGGTAGCAATATCAAAGGACATCTATTTGGTGATTGGGAAATCAATTGTTATACAAATGCATACAGGTATGCAGACAGGGAACATGCATATTGGACTGGCTATTTCAGTAGTCGCCCAGGTTTCAAGCGATATGTCCGAGCACTTAGCGGTTACTATCTGGTATGGTTCATGTTTCTTTCCCTTTGGTTTCTTATGCAAATTAGGAAAGAATGGATCAGCGGGCTCCTATCAGTCTCTGGTTGAAGGAGTTAATGAATGAAGGAGTGGAACATGGACGCCAAATGCAACTCGGTGCTTTCTATGCATTCGATTGTTTCATACCATGTGTCATAAATGTCGGCATCTTAAAAAGAAAGCTAGCTGTTCTTTTATGTATGAGCTGCATTGGCTGATTTATATTTGTCCTTTGATCTAAAAAAGGCAGCTAGACAACTTGAAATTTTTGCTGGAAGAATCAAAGGGATGAATACATTCAAGCTAGGTGATGCTTTAGGAATCGCTCAGCACCATGATGCAGTCAGTGGTACTGCTCAGCAGCACGTTACGGATGACTATGCCAAACGCTTGGCCATGGGGGCATATGAGGTAATATTCTACGCATTACACTTATCCTAGTTATTTATTTTTTCATGCTTAATTTATGTTCGTTTGCAGCTGCAAAATCAGATTGGCGTTATAAATGGAGTGGTGGCTTATGTTATTAGATTCCATTGTTTGCAGGCGGAAGCTGTTGTAAATTATGCTCTATCTGGCACTATCAACGCTAAATCAGGAAGTCGGTCACCAAGACCAACTCTTAGACAGGTGAGTCATCAACTGTTCACACAACGTACTCCCTTCAATTGAAATCTCTCATTTCATTACTAGACTTTTTTAAATCACAATCAGAGGTATGAGGATTTGAACTCTTTAAAGCTACAAGTCAGTTCCCTGCTTGTCCCCAGCGGCCAATCTGCATTTAGTTGTATGTTTTCCTCCTTTCAACCGGACGAAGTAATGAATGGAATGCAACATTGGGGAAAGATTATGGAGTTTAAGTGTGGTTTAATACTCCACTTGATTATCGTAGGAAAAAAATTATTTTTTCTGAATTTTAATTCTTATGAGGCATATCTCTTATTTGCTGTGAGGGTAGGCCGTACAATTTCCTATTCTAGTATCTACGCCAGATCCTGACCTTGGTTTGTTTTCAACAATCTTCATTATGTATTATGTTTGTGTTTGAAAGGATATTCAAGGGATTTAGTGATTCTTCACATACATTGCATTTTATCTGATGTCGCTTAACATTTTTGTACTTATTTGTCATGATTGTATATCATTTTGCATTTTATTTGATGTCCAGATCTGCATCTTTCTATACTGCTCAAGTGCTTTTCTCTAAAATAATCTTTGTGCTCATCATTAACAGTGCCAACTACTCAATATAAGTTACTGCCCTCCAACTGAGCAAGATATTCAAGCAGATAAGAGTTTGGTAATCTATATCTCAAATCGATTATTATGCTTCTAAGCTTTTTCATTAGCTCTGCTGTTTGTAATATTTTTCTTTTCAGGTTATGGTGGTATATAATCCACTTGGATGGAGCCGCAATGAAACAGTCCGAGTTCCAGTGAGTCTAGAATTTTTATTGACTTCAATTATAATTAGGAAGAGAGATTTCTGTTCTAGAGGGAGAAATTTGTGTGCGTACAATATTACAAATTTAGAAAATGCAATAGGGATATGGATTTTTGGATCCCTCTTTTAGGAATTAGGACTATGTACAGGCTACGGAGAATAGACTTTAGAAAGTAAGTGGGTGATGGTGGACGTGAGATAGAGGAATAAGGAGAAGAATATGGATGCAAAAAATTGGATATTTAGGAAATGCAGGGATGATATGATTAGAATTTTTTTTGCTGAGTAGTCCATTCAATGAGTAACCAAAGCAAAGCAAACCAAACCGTACCAAGTTTTTATCCCATTATATGGGGTCGACTATGATCGATGTGATATATGAAGGCTCAAATTTTCTGTTAGAACGCTGACATCAGAACCTGACAACCTATCCGCATTCCGGATGCTGTGCTGGCATTCATGTTTGTTGAGACTTATATAGAGTGGAGTTAGTAATTTGATCAAGATTCGTGCTACATATGTATATGTTAATAGTTGGTTATCTTGTTACTGAAATTATAACTTGCAGGTCCATGATGCTTATCTTGTCATCAGAGATTCAGTGGGCAACATCATTGAGGGACAATATGTTGAGATAGATAACGTCACGATCAATTTGAGGAACTTTTACACAATGGCCTATCTTGGAATATCGCCTGGGGAATCTCCCAAGTACTGGGTGTTCTTTCCTGCCTCTTTGCCGCCTCTGGGTTGGAATACATATTTCATCTCTAAAACTTCTCGGACAGGTAACTGGTGACTTTCTCTTCATTTGTCCTGTTGCCATTCATTTCTCTACAAATTCACAGTATCAAGCTCATGTCTGATATATATTGTGAAATTTTCACTTTTGTTTCCTGTCTGTTCCCCTCAGGAGTCAAAACTGCTGATGTATCATTGATTAAAAGCTCACAGAAGATTGTTGAGGTTGGACCTGGGAATTTGAAGATGACTTTTTCTTCATCATCGGGCTTACTAACACGAATGTTTAATTCTGAAACAGGGGTAAGCCCATTTTTATCCCCGGACAGTACCATATCATTAAAATTCCTAGCATGTGAATCTGTTAGGCTCTTACGTCTGTCACAGGAAAAAAATCCCTGTTATCCACATCGGTGAGTACTTTCTTGAAGTTTTAGTTATGTTTTTGGTCGACTTGTTAAATAACGGAAGGCGTTGTCATCTCCAGTTAACATAGAAGGAGTTTTCATGGAGCTTATGAGTTCAGATTAGGGTGACAAAATGTTGCAAACTGTGAACATTGTCTTCTGATCTGCGTTGATCAGAACCTTAAGTCCTCTTTTTCATCATTTATGAAACGCGAACGGAAACTTATCATGCTCATGTAATTTGAAAATCATCCTGATGTTGGCGAAAACGGAAACAAATACAAATCCATAGGTCAGACCACCCCGGGAAGATACTCCTTACTGCATTTGGATTTCTGTTAGCAAGATGCTCATGCCAGCTACTTTAAACAAACAAGCATTTAGAAGAAATTACCTTTCCCTTTTTTCCCCCCTTTGTTGCTAGGTTGATGTACCAATTGAACAAAGCTTTGGCTGGTACACTCCAAGTGTGGACTATTCTCAGGTATTCCTCTTCTGTACACTCCGAGCTGTTGTACCTCTACCAAAAATAAATAAATAAATCTGTTGTGCCTTTCGAGCCTTCCCGTAGCTACTTGCTCTCATAACAGTCTTATAATTGTTGCAGCCTTCTGGAGCATACATTTTTCGACCAACTGATGCACCATTCCTCTACTCAAGTGCGGTATGCCCTTGCTCTTTATGACGTAATGTCTTATGAATAGACTACCCTAGCATTTGTTCCAACGCACTTGTTGAAGAACATATAATATATTCTGTGATTATGTGCCTATGTATGACCAAATTAGTGATTACCATAGCCTGTCTTTTCTCTAAGCCAACATCATATGCAACACGAAAGCTCTACTGAACCTTTCGAGACAAAACAAAGGTCGAGTGGTTTAGAACTATATGAACGAGGATCTATATTGGTCCAAAAACCGTTCAAGTTTTTGTGCTTGTGCACAAAAAACTTGAATTCCTATGTAGTCCATTCTTGAGTTGTTGCTTCATTGCAAGATCTTCTAGAAGTTTTCCCATTAGATTACAATCTGTTTCTTTTGTTCCCTTCCGAGCCAAGAGTAAAAAGAAGGGGCAATTGTTTTTTGATACCCCCAATATAAGTTTTTCTTATATTTTGGTGCCCCTTTCGATTTTGACAATTCATATACACAAAATTACAGTTCACACATGAACGATATACAATTCACAGAGTTTTTGTTTAGTGTTTACTAATTCTAATGGGTATTAAAATATAAGTGAAACTTCACTTAGGTTTTTTTTTTTTTGTAATTTGCCTTAAAAAGAATAAGAGAGAGTCTTTCTAGCTTGCTTTAACTTTTGCTTCTGAATTTGGCATAGACCTTCTAACCGTAAATTATCTGTATGCGCATTTTAGATGCCTTTGAAGGTCGTGTGTGGACCTCTTGTGGATGAAGTTCACCAGCAGTTCAGCCCATGGATCTACCAGGTTCTTTCTACTTAGTATCTCGAGTAAAAAGAAGTAATTGGTTCGTTACCCAAAAAAAAAAGTAGTAATTGGTTTACATGCATGACTTGCATACGCTTTGTTGTTTGGATTATTTTATTATGTCGATATTTTGATGGCAGATAAAGCTTTTGATCCTGTTTAGGAGATTTTTTTTTTCCACATAAAATCTCTATCATCATGTTAGAGTGATATTTTTGTGATACCAGGTGACCAGACTCTACAAGGACAAAGAGCATGCTGAAGTTGAATTTACAGTGAGATTCTCTCATCTTCAGTTCATGTGCAATTGGAATCCATTCTGAGTTGAACTTTGATAGCACCGTTTGTGTAATCTGATTTCGCTATGTCCTGTCATATGTATGGTTTACAGATTGGTCCTATCCCCGGAGATGCTGATAGTTTTACTGGATACGAGGTAATTACATGGATGAAGGCGAACATGGCTACGAATAAAGTTTTCTACACAGATTCGAATGGACGTGATTTCATCAAACGGGTACTTTAACTTTGTCATTTCTATTGTGAGTGTGCTGTCTAAGCTCATGGAAGCAGGCAATGGCTAGCAATCAAACATGTTAGTTACCCGTCATAGAAATACTCAAGAGGAGGGTGAATTGAGGATTTCAAATTTTTCCTTTTCACACTCTAAACAAATTGTATCGGTTCTTTGTAATGGATCAGTTCTCGAGTTGTATAGATTCAAAGTTTGTAATTTATGATCACTGCGAAAACATAAAGAACACAAAATATATATTAGTTCGTCTCCGACTTGGTCCGCGAATTATGTTCAGTGTCGAGGCACAACAATATACTATAATCACCTTAATTACTATCTCTCTCTTGTTTACAGACCCTACTGCAAGACTTCACCTGTAGACATAACTACAAGTTCATTTACTTAAGTCTATCCCAAGACTAGGAAAACTTAAATACGACACCTCTGGTGACTGTAATCGCCTATAAAAATCTAGGTCAAGGTTATCTATGCAAAAGAGCACTCAACGAGTGATGTTGAGACATACATCTTGATTACAACTTAACTCAACGAAACAATACATATTTAATATCTTATTCAATCAGTGAAAGCACGAGCACTATAGGTTTAAATATACCTTAGGTTTTCATAAAACAGAACAATCGAACTTCTTGAATCACCAAAATCTGATTCTAAGCTTGTCATTTTGAAAACTCTCAAAAACCTTTTCTATTATGCTTCTTGTGATTTGATGATTATTGACTTATTTATTATTTTTAATTGTAAAAAAAAATATTTTTCTCTTTTCTTAAATACAAGCTGTTGAAGTTCAGATAAGTGGAAAGGTGGAAGACGTGGGAAAGTAGAGTAAACATCTGATCAAAAATCAGTTTGCCCATATCCTTTAAAAATAAGGAATTTATCCAACAAATTAATTGTTAGTCAAATCTCATGTCTCCACAATATAAAAACATGTCTGATATAAAAATATATTATATTTCGAAACGATTATCGGTGAAAATATTTAGAGTATCTCTTTTTAAACCTTATCTGAAAAATCAGGGTTTTGTAATAGAAATCGTAACTGTTACATGAACCGGTTCATAAAAAGAACCAGTTCTTTCCAAAACGATTTTGTAGGTTGGTTAAAGTCCGAAGTGCTCATGACTTCAGCTAACTGAATAAGAGTATGATATCTGTTTATAATACACAAGACTCTACATAAACCAAACTGTAGGTTCCATCCGTAACTCTTGCTATTGTCTCTGAGTTAGCTCTTGAGGTTTATAACTTCGATCAACATCTTCACTTCGTTCATCAAACTCCAAACCCGAACTTCAGATTATGTCCATTCAGAACCAATGATCTTCATATCCATCTTCATTTGATTTGAACTCCGTGTAATTCTTTATGTATAAAACTTGTTAATATGCACCAGCACAACATTGAAACTCAAAACAACATCAGTGCATTATTGTTCGTTATCATCAAAACACATGAGGTTCAACACCCATTTTTCGAGTTTTTTAGTACATTGAGGAAAGTAACTATACTCATTCCATCATGTTCTAGAAATTAGCTACGTTGTTATTTAGAACTTTGGAGTTACTTGATACTGACATTACTTTGTTGATTAACATAGATTACTGACAAGATCCTAATTGAACTCATTTGATCATGGTGGTCTGCAGGTTCGAGATTATAGGGAAGACTGGAACCTAACAGTGAATGAACCTGTGGCTGGCAACTACTATCCAGTAATTCACTTCTTCATATCCAGTATTTATTTACTCAAATCCAATCTTCATTTTCTAACACAAATGCTGGCGCTGAATGCTTCGCTGACCTGTATTAAAAAGCTAAGTGTTTCATGTCTTAATAAGCAACAAGCTTATTCCTCTCATTTTCCCCTTTTTTTCCCAGATCAATCTTGGAGTATATATCGTGGACAATAAAACCGAGCTATCAGTTTTGGTTGACCGTGCAACTGGAGGAACCAGCATAAGAGATGGACAAATAGAACTGATGCTTCATAGGTTTGATTATCTTATGACTGCTAATTTCCATCTTCCGGTGTGATTTGTTCCCCTATTGTTTCCAATTCTTTTCGTATCGTTTATTCTAATTTGCACTTTCGTTGCATTAGAGTAACAGCATTGGATGACTCAAGAGGAGTGAATGAAAACCTAAATGAGAGAGTTTGCACTTCAGAACGATGCGAAGGACTTACGGTGGGTTACTCAACCTGAGGATTTGTCTGAACTTGCTTTGGCAGTATGACTTCAGATTCCCTTTCTGATTTGCATTTTCATGTAACGTGTTAGGGATGTGAGAGGATCTCAACCTATGATCGATAAAAACTAAATAAACATTAGTGGATAGTCAATTTGTTAACTATTGGAACGAGAAGTAAAAAACAAAAAAAGAAAAAAAGAGAGGATGGGAAGTCTAGGTTCTCTTCTGACTAGTATACATCTTATTCAGGTTCGAGGAAATTATTATATTAACATAAACCATTTGGGGGATGGTGCTCGATGGCGTCGAACAGTTGGACAGGAGATTTATTCGCCTCTCCTACTCGCCTTCACTCACGAGGTATTTTCTCCAAGTCCACAGGATGCACTTAGCCATCATTCAGTTTGCTAAATTGCCGTGTCAATTTTCTCCACAGAATGTTGCAAATCGGAAGTCTTCTCAGTCATGGAGTGGAACTTTCATGGATTCTAAGTACAGTTTACCTCCTTATGTCGCATTGATCACACTTCAGGTGAATGTGATGATACTCGTATGGATTCAGTTCCATCTTTATCAAATTAATAATCCATTCTGTGTGAAACTTCGTTGACAAGACCGTGCTGTGGTTATAAGATTACGACTGATGTGGGCTTGGTTATCCAGGAGCTTGATGACGGGAGTGTCTTACTACGCTTGGCACATTTGTATGAGGTAAAATAACCAACCCCTTTAGTTGCTCCTTCAGTACTCCCGCATGAAGTCTGCCTCCGCTCGTCAAGCTTACGTTATCACCATCACTTATAGTCTGGTATTTTGTTTCCTCGTTCACTCTTTCCTTTTGCGGTGTCGATGTCAAATAGGCTGGTGAAGATGCTGATTATTCGTGCTTGGCCGTCGTAGAGCTGAAGAAATTGTTTGCTGGCAAAAAGGTCCACATTTAAAACGAGAATTCGATTTATGTTGGCATGTCATTTCATGTTTAGTGAACTCATTCCGTTTCTGATGCATGTTTCAACTCGCAGATAAAGGAGTTGAAGGAGACGAGCTTATCAGCCAACCAAGATAAATCAGAGATGAGGAAGCTCGCATGGAAAGTCGAAGGCCATAATGAGAAGGGTCCGGCACCCCTACGAGGTGGCCCTGTCGACGCTTCTTCACTTCTTGTTGAGCTAGGGCCAATGGAGATCCGGACTTTCTTGCTCAAGTTCTGAATCAATGTATATGATTGTTGACAAGCAAATATGCTAGTCGCGTTCTATCGTTTAACAGCGTAGATTAATCTAGCTGCAACGTTGTGGACTCAATATCTACAATCTCAATACAGAAGATATTGACCAAAGTTATATGATCAGCTTTCTAATTCTGACGTGACTGGGCCGATTAGGATTTTCCAGTATGGTGTTTATCAATTTTTACTAAATTTGACAGCCTACACCATGAAAAGCGACTTGAATCAAATTTATTGTGATACATAAAAACCATTTATTGGAATTTCTACCCAGCAAGGACACATTTTCATTATTGGGACAAGTCAGGTTGCCAGAGTGTTAGTGAGAATGGGCCAAATAACATTAACGGCTACATTTTGAACAGGCATGTGCCTCACAATCAGCAAAAACAGAAGTTTTTGAACAACCAGGCAATCACACTTCATGCTACCGAGGAAAGACAATGGAAAAGAGAATGATCAATCAAATGAACCGCCCAACTCGCTACAATCAAATTAGAAAAGAGATCTGATCCGACCTGAATCATTCCAGCAACAACCTAGTGAACGCTGAGACGACTGTTGGACCAGTTAGGCTGGCGAATGATGAGAAGTTGGATCCGCGGATGAAGGAATATCAGGTCCGACACGGCAGCCTTCGAGCATGAAAACAATGTCGGCCATGCTGGGTCGGTCCATAGGGTCCGGGGCAGTGCACAACAACCCGACTTTTATCCCCAACAAGAACTCTTCCCACTCCGATGACTCTGGATCGAGCTCGAGCAGACCAGGCTCCAGCAGCTCCGAGATCTGACCCTTCTGAAGCTGCCTTTTGACCCATTTCACGATGTCTTCGTCCTCCGTGAACAGCACCGGCCTCTTTCCTGTAAGGAGTTCGAGCAACACGATGTCAAAACTGTAGACGTCAGGCTCTTTGGTTGCAACTCCTGTCGCGGCTGCCTCTGGTGAAACATAGCCTAGTGTGTCAACCGATGTTGCAGAAGTGGAAGCTTCGGTTGGTGTGGCCGTTTGTCCAAGCCAAAATCAGACAAATGGGCTTCGAAATCTGCATCGAAGAGCACATTCTGTGGCTTGACGTCTCCGTGAACCATCTGTGAGGTGTGCAAGTAAGCTATGCCACGAGCGATGCCCAGTGCAATAAGGTGACGCATCGGCCAGTTCAGGACATGACCGTCCTGGTGGAATGCTTCCTGAAGGAGAGTTGCAAGGTTCCCGTTGGGCATGTAGTCATAGACCAGAAGCCTCCAATCGGGTGGGCCGACATAGTATCCACGAAGAACAATTAGATTACGATGTTTGACCCTTCCCAGAGCTTCAGCTTCTTTCCTGAACATGTTCTCATTGAGTGATCCGTTAGGGAGTCGACGAATTGCTAGCACCATTCCATCATCATAAGTGGCCTTGAATACTAATCCATACTTTGTCCTGCTCAGAACATTCTCATCGTCAAAGTCCCTGGTTGCTTCAATTGTCTCTGCCAGAGTAATCTTGTTGTTGAACATAACAAGCTTAGGTGCACCATTTTCACTGCTGCCTCGACCAGCACTTCCTCCGCTTGAGCTCGCCCTTGTCGGGCTCGGCTTCGTTTCTCCGGCCGCTTCTTCTTGGAGCCTCTTGCGCCACCTCAACAGGCCAAATATACAAAAGAAACAGCACATTGACAGAAGTGCAGCGCCACCAATAGACACAACTAGCAACCAAATCAGCCTTCTTTTAGCAGCTGATTTTGCACCCTTGCATTTCTTATTCAGTGGCTTGCCACACAAGTTCTGATTCCCAGAATATGCAGATGGAACGTCGAACTGTTTCCCCAACATGGTCGGGATTGCCCCGCCAAGATTGTTTTGTGAAACGTGGAAGTAAACCAGTCCAGAGATGGACGTGAGATCCGCTGGAATATCTCCCGTCAAGTTGTACGAAGAGAGGTCAAGGACTGTCAGGTTCGACATGTTTGACAATGAAGATGGAGTATCCCCAGTGAGATCGTTATGTTCCAATAACAGAGAATTGAGAGCCGAACACTTGGAGATCTCAGGCGGGATTTCACCCGACAAACTATGGCTACCCAAATCAAGAACTCGGAGACTTGAACAATTACCAAGCTCCGGAGGGATCGAATCGGATATGCTATTATGAGCCAGAGACAGCACTTGCAAGGACTGGAGGAACCCAAAGGTGGATGGTATGTCACCAGTGAAATTATTCGTGCTAAGATTCAAGTAGCTCAAGCTCAACAAGGTGCTAAACCCTTCAGGCACATCGCCACTCAACATATTTTGCTGCAACCCAACGACCTGCAGGTTGGGCAAACCAGACAGATCCAAGGGCAAAACTCCTGACAAATTCTGCCTACTCAAATCCAGAGAGCTCATCCTATAAAGATTACCGAACGCTTCCAGAAAACACATTCCCACTCAAATTAAGCACAACCAGCTGCCTCAAGTTCCCTATAGTTTCCAGGATCTCCCCAGAAAAGTTGTTCCGGCCGAGGTTCAATGTTGTCAAGTTCGTCAAGTCTGTCAGGTCTGCGGGCAAGTTCCCGCTCAAGCTATTATCCCTCAAGCTTAGAGTCTTGATCCTTGAGAAGTTGCCGAAACTAGAGGGAATCTGCCCCAAAAACGCATTTCCTCCAAGCGACAAATCCGTCAACCCTCTCAGATCACCCAAGAACAATGGAAGCTGACCCGAGAGCCGATTCCCTTCCAAATCAAGAACTACAGTCCTGATCTCAATAGGCACATTACCCGTCAAAGAGTTATTCGCGGCCCTGAGCTCCTCCAACCTCACAAGATTCCCAATCTGTCCCGGAATATCACCAGAAAACATATTCCCTGAAACATCAAGCGCCGTCAAACTCGACACATTACCCAACCAAGCCGGGAACAAGCCCCCAATCCTATTCCCCTGAATATTCAACACCTCCAAACCCAGAGAACCACACATCCCTCCATCACCCGGAGACTCAACCCCAGTAAACCCGTTAAACCCTAGCCGAAACACCCTCAACACACTCCCATTCCCCATACTAGCACACAAACCACCCAACGGCACATCCCCGGACAGATGATTCCACGACAATGCCACCACTTCAAGCTTCGGCAACCCAAGAACAGCCTCCAGCAACACCCCAACGATCCCATTCCCTTCAGCACTGAACTCAAAGAGCTCAGAACAGTTACTAATCGCGCACAGAACTGGCCCCTCGAGCCGATTCCCATCCAGTACCAAATACCTCAACCTCTCCAATCTCCCAATCTCATCCGGAATCACACTGCTCATTACATTGCTCGACAAATTAAACACCTCGAGCTCGGCTAGGGTTTCGGGGGAGGGATTCGTCGCCGATGTGAAGGGAAAGAGAAGAGAAATGAGTGAAAACAAGACAAGTGTTTCCATTATTGTTTTTCTTTTCATTTTACTGTTTTCATTGTTGTGAGTGTTGTCAAGGGAGGAGGTGGTGGAGATGAGGCGGCGATGTGGTGGTGAGAGGAAGAGGAGTGTCCTCCTCCTCGGAGTGGAGTGGAGTGGAGTGTGGTGGGTGTTTTGAGTGTTTTCTCTCTTCCTCCATAAAAGGAAAAATGAGTGCGGCCGTTTCAATGTAACGTCTAATTGTCCGCATATAGACAGACACCAATCATCCTTCATATTTAAACACTCCGTCCGACTTTTAACAATATAAAATTCATTAGTGTGTTCCATACAAAAAAAAAAAAAGTCACACTCCCTCCCCCGTTTTTTATTAAATATAATTTTTTATTATATTAAAATATTTTATAATATTTATTTGATTTGTATATTTAAAAATGAATTTATATTATTAAATTAAATATATTATTTGATCATATTTTTTTATTTTTTTATATTCATCAACATATTTTCATATCAATTCTCATCATAAAAAAATATAATAATCAAATTTAATTTTTATATAAAATTGTTTGTTTCTTGACAAAAACTTTTTTTCTTATAAATAATTTACGACACATTACTAAAATTAAATATTTTATAAAAATTATAATATTATAATAAAA
>LIEC01006533.1:0-24323 GCA_001925005.1 Drosera capensis
TTTTAAAAATATTTTATTTAAATTATAATATTTTATATTTAATAATTTTTTCATATAAAAATATAAAAATATTATTATTTTATATCACATCAACTTATCCGCAATCATTTTTTTTAATCCCTTTATCTCAAACACCCACAACAATAAAATTATTATTTTTATTAATTTAACCACATAAGTTACCGTATTAAAAAAAACACCTCTCACTTTTTGAATCTTTCTAGCTTTCTCATCAACTCAAACAACATGAAACAAAACGAACCAGTTCAGATTTGACAAAACCTCGAGTGAAACATTAAAAATTTGAGTATAAGCAGTTGAGTGAAAAAACTACATAAACTATCAAATTATTGCGATGATCTCCAAGGGGCGAACCCACAAAGGCCGAGCATCCCAGCTCTGATGTTGGGGACTGCAGTTCGCAAAACCGTGCTGCTGTGCCAACTCCAACAGTAGTGCTTCGGCGGATGCTTTCACTTGCTGAACTATAACAGGCCGAGTGGGAGACCCAGAATTTAACAGGCAAAAATTTGTGAGGATTGTAGCTTAGGCAATCTAGGCACTTGGACTGGGTTCGTTTATTTGGATGGATGACCTGGCCAGGCTTGCTTCCAATTCTTCTAACTCGTCAATGTCAAGCTCGTCATCATCGTCTTCTTCATCTTCATGCACATTGTCATCACCACCATTGTGGTTATCAACTCCAACCGTTGAACTAGAACCCTCAGCAGGTCTTCCATTTGTCTGTATTTTTTTTTTTTGAAGATCAAAATATTAATACAAGGAGCTTGAAAAAGAAAATCATTAAAAACATAGAGAGATGAATGAACGACCAAATCATCACTCCATCGGAAGAATATACAAGAATGCTTGGTTACAGTGACAGCCAAGCGCATAGACATAACCTTACATATGCAGCAAAGAAACATAATGTAACCCACCGTCAGCTCAGGAACTTCGGCTTCTTCTCTTTCATACTCCTCGCACGCCTCATCATCATCCACAAACAAACTTGCATCTGACATGAACAACTCACGGCCACTGTATGGAAACATTGTCAGAATCTCTCATGAGAATCAAGCGCAAAAGAATATGCGAGGAAGTTCCAGAGAAGAAACGTTGCAACAGTACCTCATACGATCATTCTTAGCCCTCTCTGCTTTCCCTGCAGCTAAACCGGCTTCTCTCTCCTCCATCTTTTTCTTTTTCCATTGCATAAACAGTTCTGTAGTCAGCGGCGTAGTAGTGTTTGTCTTTGAACGCTGATGACAAAAAAAGCAAGCTCAGAATAATCTGACCAAGAAACAGTAGCTAAAGAAATCATTTATACCTCATTTGCGCATGAAGCAGTAGTACATAAATAAAACGTGATGACTTGCAGCTATCATGACCTCACCTGCAGCTCAATCTCTTCTTCGATGGATATTTTTTCGCTTTCTTCCTCCAGAAGAGCCTTCATCTGAGACTTCAGAACATACCCTGGAGGGAGAGCATGCCGGTAATGGCAATCTTTACTACCATTTGGACAAACCCAGAACCAACCATACTGTTTTTTCTCCACAGCATCCAGAAAATACTTGCAGACCTGAGGTGAACAATCATAAGACAATGATGATTTGGCTACGACAAAGTTAAGAATCCATGCCACTAATTGCAATTACGATAACTCCTCAACAGTGCAGAAATCTATTTTTCCAATTAAAAGGATCATCTATGAAAGAAAGTATATCAGCGCTGCCACAACCATTTCTCCTCATGACCTTGTCAATCAGAGAAAGAGTTTATCATGCAAGTTGCTTGCAGTCAACTCGATGACAAACTTCTCTCATCCTTTCAATCTAATTTATTTTAACACCAGCAGGGTCTCCAATCTCCTATAATAACCACCGAAACCATCTACAACAATCAAAATTCCCTTCACCCACCAAGACTAGTAGCAAGACATAGCTGCCTCCAAAAGAAAAGTGCCCGCTTGAAACACGAGTATAAGGAAAAGGCAAGGAAAAGGCCAGAGCATGAAATTCTTGCATGGAACTTACTATATCAGTCGGTTTATTTTGATTATACTCCTTACTTTTTTCTTCCACGGCTTTCTCCAAAGTCTCCTGATCCCATTCCTCCATGGTTTCTTTAAATACAAGTCATCAAGCAAACATACCAATGTCAATGACCAATTAATGAGAGGAGAGTGCTTTGTACCAGGTGAAAACGCAATGAGATATCTTAAAATAATCATAACCTATATCACGCTTGTCACTGTAGACATCGATCTTCTCCCCTTTCCTTTGAACACTAAGATCATGCGAGAATTTACATTTAAAACCCTTCCCACACTGCCCCGCTTTGAAAAATTCACAAACTATGGACTTGGGATCAACACCTGACAACAGTCAAATAACACGACTGTGAATAACAGCCCAACTATGATCCTGATATGATAATATTTCATCAAGAGAGAAAAAGTTCAATACCAGGAGGTACTTTGGGCTGGGTAACAGCAATCTTGAACAAATCATTCAACTCCTTCTCTCTTGCCTTCTCTTCTTCCTTCTTTTTCTGCAGAACAAAGTAAATGTTTACTAATCAGCATTTAAAAAAATGCATGACGAATCGGAAGAGTTAAAATAATGATGAAATCACAAATCTCTTTCTCAAGGCAAAGCATAGAGAAGTACTTGGAATATTTTTACCTCGCATGTCTTTCTCACCTACTGCCTCTCCTTCTCCACAAAAAAAAAAAAAAAAACCTACATCTTTTACAATGGAAGTATATTGCTCTATAGCAGAAAAGGGATTGTCCCTTTCAATTCAGTTGCCATTAGCTGCTAATGGGAAACCAGCGATCAATAAATCCAGGTTTACTGCCTGAAAATTTTCATTGTCTCCTAACAGCAGCTACAACACAACTAATGGAATCCAACAATAAAAGAACATTTCTATGCAGTTATCTCAACAAATTAGCAACAGCTAGCTTGGACCAGACTCTGTGACCTCCAAATCTCATCTCACCACTCAATTAACAACATCAATTGCATTTACACAAGTGTATGCACTCAATTAAACACCGAAACCGAACTGGATACACTACCATCACAATTCAGGATTTGATGGGCAACCAAATTTGAAACATGCGATCTACATTAATCTAGTAAAAAAGATACCTCAATTCTCATTTTCTCAAACAACAGCATGCAATGCAACTAATCAAACCTCACCCCAAATAACACCACCACAATGACTACAGCATATTCACCAAACATCCAAAACTCCTCTAGCAAAATAGCACCAAAGTCACAATAAACATACAAATTCAACCCATCACATATCAAGCATCCCTATACACATTCCGAGTAGGAACATACCCAGATTGCTTTTGCCTCTTCGGCTTCCACATCTCACCTCACCACTCAATCAACCACCCCACATCGCATTCCTACAAGTTCAAGCTCAATCAAACACCATAATGATCACAACACATTCACACGAATGCCTTTCAGGGGCTTGAAGTGAGATCATGTGATTTGGGCGGTGTGGAGTACATACATGATTCACCGTCATGCTTGCACGTGCGATATTATCCGTTAAAACTTATCAGGTTCTGATACCATATTAAACCATTGAGATACTACTGCATCAAACCTTTATTAAAAAAACCTTTATGTTCCAACTCAAAACCAATTCCCGAGTAACCCAGACAACTATCATGAGCTCTCTCTCTTCTCAACATGGGCTTTATATTCTCCACAACCCGAAGACTAGCGCTACTCGGAATTCAATGCACACTCGAATTCAAACCTCTTAACACATAATCAATCGAACTAATACTCCAAACAATACCAAGCCCATCAACCAAATCAATCCAACAATCAAAACGACCAAATCCCATTACAAAAAGCCCCCACCTTTGCATCGGTTTTCTTCGGATCAGGTTTGGGCTGCACAGACTGTTTGAGATTCTGCACATACTTTTGCACGCTCTTGCTCTTGTTCTTGTTCTTCAACCCGAACGTCTTGTCCTCCACCACCTTTTGCTTCCTCTCCACGTCCGCTTTCGATTTCTGCTTCGGCGGCATTGTGCGAAAGATCAAACACCCACAAAACAAAGATTCGATTAAAAGATGAAAAATGGGTAAAACTCTAATGGGTAATTGTTAATTTTGGGGGGAAATTTAGGATTTTTGGGGGATTGATTGAGATGGGTGTGATGAGAATTGGGAGGAATTGTGTTTGAGTGAATTTTGGTGTTGCGAGTTGGGGTTTGTGTAGAGTCGCCTCGCCCGAGTTGGAGGAGATGATTTGAAGATTATGCATTTGGCGTTGGGGTTTAATGAAGTTACGAATTTACCCCTGAAGGTTTTCTTTTTAAATGACCAATAGGTGGTTTCATTACTCCATGCAGGACTTGGTTTTGTTTTATTGATTATCCTACTATATTTACAAGGGGGAATCGTGCTTTGTACAGAAAGAGAAACCATCGGATATTTTTTTTTAATAATGTTTAATGTTATTACTTCATTGGTAATAATTGTAACAAAAACTTTTATATATTTGTACCTTTTTGTTTTTTCAATTTATATGTAACAATTTGATATATGTATTACTCCATGTATATTCGGAGAACATTGGTTTTTCTTCCTAATCATGCAACAAATTTTTGTCATTAATTTTGAATTAAAATATATAATTTAAAATTATTATTATTATTTTACGTAAATTTTTGAAAAAATGATGTTTTATTGGTTCGCGATGCGAGTTAAAGCTTGGCTCGATTTGAACCTATTTTGTGTTATAAATAAATTGAGACAAAGAATGTCTCATTACACGCATTGTTATGATAGGATTAATAAGTATAACAAAGTTGTGTTTCGATATCAATATTGTATTCCGTGAGAAGACTATAAACCACCAAGTATATATCTAAGACTTGATAACGATATGAAACGCCTTTCGGTCTAATGCCGTGTATTTGACAGATCACTACAGCGAGGAAGAGATACTTTCGGACGATTCGACATGAACATGACATATGGACCATGTAGCGGGATGAGCAGGCTAGCAAGAATGAATATAATAATAATAACACTCAATGCAGATCTCGGTGGTGAAGGAGCGATGACAGAAAAAAAAAAAAAAAAAATCTTTTCCAAAAATTAATTATAATGTTTCATTATAAATATAATATTTTGATTTTATATATTCATTGATAGAAAGTTTGATTCGCATCTCAGAATGTTCGAACGTAAAATTTCAAAAAATTATCGTATAACACTGATAATAGTTTAATTTATGTATTTCAATTTTATGTCAATAACTTAATTTTCTTTTTTCATAAAGACTAAAACAAAATTTCTTAAAATACATGTGGTGGATAGTTAAGAAAAAAATCAAACGTTATGTTTATTTTGCGACGAAGGAAGTGCATGACTTATATATTTGATGATTCATAACAACAATGTATAGTATAACATGGTGATATAAAAAGATTAAAAGAATTAATAAGTACAATATTACCTTTAATGATTGTGCACAATATTGATCAATTTTATTTGAGAAAAATGAATATATAAAATCAAAATATAAAATATTTATCAATTAATCATATTTCATTATCAAAAGATTTCAAGATCACAAATCATTCATAAAATAAAACAAAATAGGGTTAAATAATAATTAATAAAACAAGAGCACAATATACCATGATTTCTTGATAAATAAATTTTGAAAATAAGATATATTAATAATTTATATTTTTTATTTAAGATGAACCATACTAAAAATACTGAATTATACATACTATTGATTTTAAATTTAAATTTTCTTCAATGCAAAGCTTAAGCAATCAGAAACAACAAAACCATGTCAGAAGATTTTTTTTTATCAAATATATATTTTAAGTAAACCTTAAAGTTTGATTTGGAAAAAAATAAAATAAAATTGGATTAATATGGCTAGAAACTGGTATGCAAAAGTGACAAAACCAAATGCGCGAAGGAACCGTCGGGGACTCGGAGCAGGATGACACCCAGTGTGGCAAACCTGTAAATAAGAAAAAGTAAAAGAAAGTTTTAAGAATTATACTATTCATGGCAAGCAGGGGAACCATTCTCCTCCCATTACACGTAAAAAGATATTGTCTGTTCGGTTAGATCGTATATCAAGTAATAATCTAATGATTAAAATTTAAAATTATAAATAAATAATTAAAATTAAAATATGATAATTTATTTTTTAATTTTTATTATTTTAATTTTAATTATTAGATTTTCGTTTGACACATCGTGTGTTAGGACCGTCACAACCCCTAAACTGTTAGTATATATTATGAAAATTACAAAGATGGATTTTTTTTAGATTCTCAGAAGATGTTTAATCCCTAATCAAATGGCTATTTAAATTGAAAGATTCTAGTTACGTGTTACTGTGTAGGAAAGTAATTACACCATTCATCTATATTGTGTCATCCGAAGAATAGAACGCCATCTATATTGTATCACTGAATCCAACATTCATCTATATTGATTGCTTCATGCAAGATTCCTAACTAGCCACGAGCAACATACGCCTTGAGAATCAGACATGAGACAAAGACAATCCTTTTACTGAATGAGCATGTCAAAATGCACAACTAAAGTTACTGGATCATTGGATTTGCAAATAGCAATCAACCACAGATCTATACATTTTAGACACTTAGCTTGAACGATCCGGTGTCATTTTTAAAGTATCGTCGACTGGATAATACCGCGTATATTAAGGAGAAGATGAATTGGGAGCATAAACGGGTGCTTTTTGTATGATATTAAAGTGATAGCGAGTCGAAACGAGCTTAGTTTAAGGCAGTGTGCATGGACTATGGTCCATAAACAAACGGGAATCATTTGGTCAATAGGTTAGGGTCTTAGGGATATGAAGCCAGTGAGCTACAATACCTAATAATCACACACCAGGAGTATTAGATACATCCGAGGATATACATCTCTCGTATTCTTCCGAAATTTGAATGGTAAAAAAAAACATAATTAATAAAAAAAATCAAATTAAATTTTAATAACTAATCAGAAAACAAAAAAAAAGTGTGATCCTCCGAATATGCCCAGCATGAAATTGTATCACGAATTTCCCAATCACACATTAGTGATCCTCGGGATACAAGGCTTAGTGATCCTCGGAGTACAAGGCGGATCCTCTGTTGTACCAATTGTACAGCAAGGTGCTGTACAACACCCCATTTCATAAAAAAATCTAAAAAAAATTAAAACCTTATTAGGAAAAATTAAACCCTAAAAAAATAAAATCTAAATAAAAAACATTAGAAAAATAAACCCTTAAAAAATATAAACATAAAAAGTAAACCCCATTAAAACTATCAATCGAAACTGTTGGATGAAAACATCCAACAATTCCAATTGCGTATAATACTCCTACTGTACAATTGGAATTGTACAGCAAAGGATGCGCTGTCCCTCGGAAGCCATCCATTTTATGCATGATTATGGGTTGTGTCTAAAATCGAAATGATACTTAGAACCCACCGTTGCATGCAATTACATTGCATGTCTCAGCCAACACGAACTTGGTATGATTCGTGTTATCCATCGTTCACCATAGAAATTCCAAGTAACTTTTCATTTCCATTTTAAAACACTTCGAGTACATTCTCTTTTTGCTAACATGTACACAAATTACCTTTATCTTTTTGCTAACATGTACACAAATTACCTTTATACTTGAACTTCAAGGAGCACATAATGAGAAGACAATTGAGTGGTACTCAAGTTGATCAGGCCATTGAATCATCGACTACCATTATGACGTTCGTATGCATATGTCGGTTGCTTTACAATGTACATGGTTCCTCGTCTAGGTGGTAGGCTGCACTTCTGCGCAGATATTCATCTTCTGAAGGATGCCTTTAACTATCAAGGAGGCGAACAACCATCTTGATGAGTTCCCCCATGATTTTCGCTTTTATCTGACCTCGCTTTGGAGGAGCCCGGGTTTTGAGTTTCTTTTCTACTCCTGAATTTCCATTGGCCATTCTGTGCCTGAAAACGGCTAAGAAAGTGATCAAAAGAGCGAGTGATGAGTGAACAGTTAGCTCGAGGTTATAAATATATACAGTGAAGACTGATGGATAAGAAAACAGACAGATTGCTATTCGCTAATAGGAAGCTTAGGTTCAGGCACAAACTTACCTGGCATTTTTATTTCCCGAGTACTGTATCAGGTCTAAATGGTCCATGTATAAGTAACACAGCTGCGAGACAAAAAATCATTCAGTCAAAAGACAGAAGAGCAAATTTGCCTATGATGAAAATTCTCAAGCGTAGAACGGATATAAAAAGATTCATTTAGGTGAACTCACCTAAGGTGCATTGATCATGGTCCTAAGATCCTAGTTTATTCACACCATAGAGGAACTCAAGGAAAGATGGAAACCCGTTTATCAACAGCCTATTATTCATCCTAGCATCGTCCAGTGAATATTGAGGAGGTAATGTTATATCTTTGTACAACTCCGAAAAAGACCAGTAAGTAAACCATGAAGCGAGGCTTCAGATCAGAACAAGATTCATGAAATCTAATTGTCGAATATAGAAGTTAAAGAGAGCAGAAGAGTCATTTTGACAAGCGAGATCAGAATTTCTCATAGTATCTTGTTCCAACACTTCCACTGTTTTAACTATTTGTTATATTACGCAGAATTGAAAACCACTAACTTATACAATTTCAGCATGAAATTTATTAGACACCAAAACAATGAAATATAAGGAGTGTACAATCATGAGAAGAAGGTCACTAAAAATCAATTCAACAGGCTATGACATACCTGCAGGCCCACTCAAGATCTGCTTGAGATCTTCACCTTGTCAACCAAGACCTTTGAATTTTCAGTTCCATCAGTGCCGACAATAAAAAAATAGGCATCACGAAATCTCATTGCTGAAAAGGTCACGAAAAAAACAGAATGTGGGCAGCACTTAGTGACAGATAACAATATTTTAGCATTCATAAATGGAGGGTAGCAGTACATCCAGCAGAATAGGTTCTATTTAATCTAGTTCAGAAGTTTTCCAGCTTCACTATTCGTAGAGTAGTAATCTCTCAAATTTGGTCCTTGGGCCGCCGGCAATGAAGCAAGTAAACTGAGGACGAGTATAAAATTTTGGGCAATCAAAATGAAATTTTAGGCATTGAATGTTTAAGCCTAACCTATCAAACCAAGCACCAGGGAATCTTATGGCTGAATCTGAAATTGAAAACAAGTTCACTGCACCCTTGAAACAAAATACAGGCAAAACCAGAAAGCAGACTATATGCAACTCTTAAGTGAGTAGCGAAGCGACTGCCAGCAATGTTTTAGCATTCCATATCTATTGGACTTCACAAACATGATGTAGTATTATCTCCACATAATATCAGCAGAATATGTGCTACTTAGTCTGGTACAGAGACTTCTACAAATTCACAGTTCATAGTGTAGTAATCTCTCAAACTAGTCCCTGGTCCGCCTGAAATGAAGCAAGTCAACTGATGACAGGTATGGAATTTTAGGCATTTGAGCATAGAGATGGCATAGATATAGTAGAAAGGTGGAAAATATATGCATAGGGAACATTTGGAACCCATGTGAAGCATAACGAGAATCGGCTAGCAGTTTAAATAAAATGAGCTTGTATACATAATTCCTTCCAACAAGAAGGAAGGCTGACCAAACATGACTCAATCATCAAGGAAACATGAGACAATCATCAACACCAACAACATACTTTCCTAATATTCACCCGCAGCCAAACATGAGACACCAGGGTCTACATGATCGTCAGGAAACCTAGTTACTACATGCAAGAAATCTTTCTAGATTCTTCATACACTGAATACACAATCAAGAGTCAAAATGACTTCAGATAATCTCGCTATGAGACTCTATATAGACTAGCTAGTCAATCAAACCCCTTTATCGCCATCATATATTTTTCTTCCAATCATCAGGATTGGGAACAGATGCACTTGAGCACATTTGTTTTGCATTACAACATTTCCCATCAAGGGAAAAAATCAAAAGGTCACACAGTATCACATGGATCACAACTTCTAAGTGTGCTTAGAAACGACTCCTCAAGCAGCTCCTCGACAATAGCCATGTTCACCATTGCGCTACAACAACAACAATCCACATAATCCAGTCTAAGACTATATATTAGGTGAGACCGGTTTGTTTACATGATTTTGGGTCCAAATGATTCGATTCTCTTATGTTCTCTCATAAAACCCTAATTTCTCTCAGTAATCCAGTTCATTATCGACACGATTCAAGTCTCACAATCCAAATCGCCTTTCACAATGAAAAAGTCAATCCAAAACCCGATTAATGAATGACATCGCAGAAATTCGCAAGATTTTCACTCAATACCACATCGAAGAACATTAAAGCATCACAGAAACGAAAATTGATTAGAGCTACTTCAAAGATCAAGATTATGGAGTTATGGTTCGTTTTTACCCCTCAAATTTCCGCCGCCGTCTACATCACCGCCGCCGCTGCCGGAGGATTCCGGCATTCTGCGGTGCTTGGAAACCATGGGACTAAATTTGTAATATCACTTCTCATGATTGATTTTTTCTTTTAAATATTAATTGTTAGTAGTTTAAAAACTGCACTAATGCAACCTTATTCTGTTTTTTTAGTATTATATTATAGTACATAAATAATGTGTTTAATTATCGGATCGGGGTTGTCTTTGTCTTTGATTTATTTTTATTATCATCGTTGAATTTAGTTATACACAAATGAATGTGTGTGTTACACGACATATGTCTAAAAATTTCGTGATATATTATAGTGGTAATTATTTTAAACTATATAACATAGTTTCAATTCATATTTTAATGTTCAAAAGATTTTATGCTATCTTTAAATATATATTCAAACTTTTTTTTATATTTTCATATTCAAACATCTAAACACACAAAATGTCTTCATTTTAACCAAACCACACATCATTTGACCTAACCTAACATACATATCTAACTCAATCCAAACTCTGCCTCTTTTATTCTCCTCAATCATGCATTTCATGTGCTGTCGCTGCCATCGTTCTCCCTCCGACGAGCTACTACACGATCCCAATCGAGCCCGACTACAAAGACTGCATTATCCCGCATCGATTCTCCTCAGATAATCCTATGAAGGCA
The DNA here is from genome assembly GCA_001925005.1 of Drosera capensis. Classification (NCBI taxonomy): domain Eukaryota; kingdom Viridiplantae; phylum Streptophyta; class Magnoliopsida; order Caryophyllales; family Droseraceae; genus Drosera; species Drosera capensis. The sequence goes on from LIEC01006533.1 coordinate 11,197, forward strand.
ACGCTCGTTGTGGTCTCTTGGATCGAGTTGTTTGGTAACTCGATTTCTTCATTTAAGTGAATTGACGATTTTGAGTTTCGATGTTGTGGTTGCTGGTGGTTCAAATTCTCTGATTTGATGAAACCATTTTGGTGATGATGAATAGTGACGATAATGGAGATGATGAATGTGGACAGATTTATACGGATCGAACATGGTGGTGGCGGTGTTCAATAGAAAATTTAATGTTACTATGGTTAAATTTGATACTCCGTGTTTCGAGCATGGTTTTTATTATAGTGGTATTGGTATCATAATTCATGGTGATTTATCATTATTTAATGTGTACGTTGAAAGTTCGGGGTCCTGATATAATTGATGAGATGAAGTATTTCGTTAGATTAGTGACTATATACAGGTTTTGGGTGTATGAATTATTTTTCGTGTTATGTATGAACTGATACTTCGAATGTATGAACTGTTGTTTGTATTATGTATGAATTGACATTTCAGGTGTATGAACTGTTGTTCGTGTTATGTATAAACTAGTGTTTCGGGTATATGAACTATTGTTCGTGTTATGTTTGAAGTTTGACCTGACGTTTTGAGTGTATGAAATGTTATTCGTGTTATGTATGAACTGTGTTTTGGGTGTATGAACTATTGCTCGTGTTATGTATGAACTGACATTTTGGATATATGAACTGTTGTGATGTTATGTTTGAACTGGCGTCTTGGGTGTATGAAATATTGTTCGTATTATGCATGAATTGACGTTTTAGGTATATGAATTGATGTTCATGTTATGTTTGAATTGGCGTTTTGGTGTATGAAATGTTGTTCGTGTTATGCATGGACTGACTTTTTGGATGTATGAACTGTTGTTCATGTTATGCTCGAACTGCGTTTTGAGTGTATGAAATATTGTTCGTGTTATGCATGAACTGACGTTTTGGATATATGAACTGTTGTTCGAGTTATGTATGAATTGACATTTTAGACATATGAACTGTTGTTCATGTTATATTTGAACAAGCGTTTTCGGTGTATGAGTTATTGTTCATGTTATGTATAAACTGACGTTTTAGCTGTATGAACTATTATTCGAGTTATATATGAATTGTTGTTTTGATTGTATGAATTATTGTTCATGCTATATTTAAACAGACGTTTTAGGTGTATGAATTATTGTTCATGTTATGAAAAAATATTATGATGCTAAACAAGTGCATAATAAGATGAAATTACTATGATGTTGAATACATTACATAATATAAATATCATATCATTGATGCATCACATAATATTCACACATGAGTGCCACTTGTGTATTGAATTTGAACATTTTGAAAAATTGATTGTTGGTTGTTGCATAGAAGTATAAAATTGAATATCATTATAAGATATTAAGACAATAAATTATTCTATATTACTGTGTAAAGTGTATATCGGTGAAAGAGATTACATTGTTATACAAAACGTTTGTTGTAATATAATTAAATAAAGGATAATTTTCAATATCCAAAACTCAACATCATGATAAGATATTAAAACATTATATTGTTTTATAGAAATTTAATCATTACAGACGAACAAAGTTTATATAATTGATTGATATAATTAAAGAATTTATATTCTTTGTAATTGGTTTGGTTTATGTTAAGATAAAGTTATGCATCACAATCGTTGCATTTCATTTAATCAATTCTTTTCAATATTATTTGAAATAGATTGATGTGGATATGTATGAGTCACAGATAAACATACAATTAATGTTGGTACCAACATTATATCATTTAAGATATAATTTCTAACATTGTGAATTTTCACCTGAAATATTAGCAATATGAAATGTATCATATTGAATCGTAAACAACAAAGTTATTTATATGAACTGCAATGTGATCAATATGAACTGCACATATTCATGAATGTCGAAATTAGATTATGATCTAAACTTATTACATGAGTTGTAAGGATCATAAATATGTAACAATTTGATGATTTGAACATAAATAATATTCCACGAGTTCGTATTAAATGTTGATGATTGTAAAATGTATTTATTAAAATATGAACTACCACCCTTCAATGTGTGAACTGTTTTTTATGAATGTATAGACTGTCTCCATTCAATATATGAACTATGTCTGATCCGGATATATAAACTACTTTTTTAGAAACACGTGAATTGAATTTATGAAATATGTGAACTATATTTCTTGAACGTTGTGAACTATTTTTCTATGAACTGTTATGCTTAAAACTTATGAATTGTATTATTTGAATGTGTGAATTATCTGTCGTGATTGTGTGAACCATCTCCCTTAAGGATTTGTACATATAACATAATAAATTGTAAGTGAGACCAATTGAAATATTACAATCTGACATTCAATCCATACATAATTTATATGTTGAAACATAACATAAGTTCTTAGTCTCGACATTAGATTTACAAATTAAACTGATACAAGATCTTTTTAATCATTCACAAGTTATGAACTGCACGATATTTGACAAAGATCATGAATTAAAATTTATGATACTGAAATCATTATATACATAACAGTTGTTGTTTCTTTTTTTTTTGAAATAAAACATAAGTCGTATATTCAAATTTTAAAATTTTTTATGAAATTTATATTATTGAATATGGAGTGTATGTCGTTTGTATATGAATTGAATATATTTGACGTGAGAACTATTTATTATGATGCGAACTACTTAAAATTCTTAGAGAATTAGATGTGAACTATAAAATACTTTTATATGAATTGTATTTTGGTTACATGTGAACTACATATTATTAAATGTGAAATGTAATAACAACGCTGGAAGTTCCTAACCGACATTCTATCAAACACCTTCCGTGCACCCTGTAAATCCCCAAATCTCCTCCTACATCACAACAAGACAGCTCCACAAGAAACAAATACGATCCAAACTCATTAAGCACAACAGCAAGTTTATTGATATTTGAGTAGAAAATGACGAGTTGGGTTGTTATAAAGATATTGCTTGTAAGGATTCCGGCAAGGAGCAGGTGGACGTGGAAGATTTGACATTGCTTGAGGGAATTAACCACTGAGAATGTCGATTATGCTTGCGTTCCGTGTGGTTGTCGCGAACGATGAATTGATGGTGACGACGATAATGTTGATTGAGGTCAAAATCGAAACTATTGTGAGAAAGTGTGGGTTTGTTCGTGGATTGAACGTGACCATTGACGAAGGCGGGAAATCAAGAAATGATTGAGGTTGAAAGTGAATGATTCAACATAGATTAGATAGGAGTATTGATGTCATTTACTCATTTTGGATATCAAAATATAAAAGAAATTATAACTGGGTATCCAAATGTGCCATAAGACATTTTGGATACTAAGATATAAGTGAAAGTTGCCTTAAATATTTTAATGTAATTAACCATATACTATACCTCGTGATGTGTTTTTGAAGCCACCAAGTAGATTCTATAGACTCGAGCCATCCAAGATGATAACTAGACGAATACGATTAAGCAATATTGCTTTTGTACAAACCGAACGGGTTTAATGTAAAATTTTACAGACTCGAAACACTCTTGCATGCTGAAAATAGTACTACTAATTTGCATACTCTGGCTTACCTTTGTACATGGTTTACTTCAGGTGATGATAATAAGCTGCTTATCATACATGATTACCCAAAAGCAGAACAACAACGAACCAATAACTAGCTTCATAGAAACAATATTACGCATCGTGCCACAATCCCATGCAGGCTTGCCGCTCAGCTGCTGTGCTACATAACAGAGCAGGAATTAACATTGTCATCATTGAACATGTTGCTGACTTTGTCGTCGCCACGGTGAGTGGCCGGGATATTGCCATGTTTGTCAGCGACATTATAGCCATGGCGGTAATAGTTGTAACTCTCCTTGTAGTCGTTCGCCAGGTCCTTGAAGTACTCGTTGGTCGACGTGAAGTAAAGAGGAGGGTTAGGGTACGGCCAGAACTCCGCCCTCTTCCCTGCCCTCCTCACCGCCTTGAGGACTTTGTTCCTGTCGACGTATCCGATGACTGTTACCTTCTCCATCTCTAGGTCTATTTCCACTGAATCAACCCCTGTCGATTTTTCACGTGTTAGGTCAATAACATGTCTTTGATGCTGATATAACGTTGTTCTTGATATCGCTACCTGCTGAAAATAATTATACCTTTAAGCTTCAGAATTGCGTCCTTTACAACCCTCTCGCATCCAGCGCAACACATTCTCACCTTGAGGTGAACAGTCTGCACATCAAAAAAATAAGAAGTAGCATATTTTTTACCATTCTAACAATAACTCAACCATTTTGAAATTTTAATTAACGAATTTGTAAAAAAGAATTATCTCAATGATAAGCAATCTTTCCTCAAATATGTTGGTGAAGCCATCAAAACAGTCCGAACAAAATTCAAAGGGAAGAAAAGAAAACCCATAAGGGATCAAATAAGAAAACTCATCTCAGTGCACAAGAAAAAAACAGATCAAAAGCTATGACAGAGGGATCAAAATCACAAAAAGGTTTAAAGCGAGGCGGCGAAGCTAGTTGAAGGGAATGAAAGCAGAACCTGCAATGAAAGCGGCCGACCCTTGGCCATTCTGAAGTTGTTCTTGAAGATATGATCGATCCCTTTCGAGGTATGCTGATAGCGAAAAAAAGATGAGCCGAAGGGTAAGAACGAGGAAGTGAATCTTTTTATCGAGTTGGCCATATCAAGGACGCAAATGGTTTCTTATTTATAATAATCGCGACAATATGATCATCATATATCGCTCGCGATCCAATCCTGATGATGTTTTATGCTCCAGGATAAGGACTTGCCTAAAGCTGTACAATTGAATTGAAGAACGAAGAAAGCACATTGATTATTTGGAAAAATGAGAGGGAAAAGGGTGGTCTAGAAGCAGAAGATATTCCCCTAGATCATGCAAGGAAAAGGGTTGTCTCCTCAAAGTTATAATTGTCCAAACTTTTTGTGATCATATTCTGATTCCAAAATGCCAAAGTTGCAATTATGCTATTCTGTTTTGCGCAGGCAATAGTTTCCCTTTTCTACTTGCATTCATTTGAAAGTTGAGATATGGAAACATGTGACAATATTTTTTTATCGAGATTCTTTTGCCGGAAAAAAAATATATTCTCTCATCCAACAATAATGGAAATATTCGTCCATATGAGTAATAAAATTGACGATATTACGAATAATCCGTGAAATAATCAAATGATGTTAGTAAACAATAAAAATATAAGATAGGATGGTGTATACAATATTGTCTTATCCCAATTTTTATATCGAGAAGTTGTTTTTCGATATCTTCAAATATCTAACCCTTGATTTCATGGTTAAGCGAAATTAAACGAATAAAGAATTATCACTTAATAATTTATTTTATTCCATACCTGTCAAACTCTAGACATTAAAGCACATCGTGCAAACTGTTATATTAAGACAAAATTATGTATATTTCGTATTCAATCAAAATCAAAATAACCCTTAACTTATTATTATTGATTCTAACATAAAAATCATATCCATAACAATAATTAAGATAAATATAAATCAAAACCACAGTAAAAACCATCTCTATACCTGACAATAATCAAGTTCGATAATAAAAGCACATCATCCATACTGTTAAAACTTTGTAGGCTAGTATTTCGTATCCAATCAACAACCAGAATAACCCGAACTTTTTTTCATGTTACACAGAAAATTGTTTACAACCTCACACTCACAAGTGTGCCCCACCAGAACTGTGTGTAGCCAACACGACGCTTCTCGTTTCATCTCATCCACAAATTCTCATTCCCCTCTCCGTACAATCTTGCCTGAACAACAACCCTGGCGGCGATGATCGGAGAAACCTGAACTTGCGATGATATCGGAATCACCTCCGGCGCCGGCGTCGAATTCTTTGCCGGCGGCGTCGGACGCCCACGGGAAGAAGGTGAGGAAACAGTACACGATCACGAAGTCGAGAGAGAGTTGGACCGACGAAGAGCACGACAAGTTCCTCGAAGCTCTCGAGCTGTGAGTCCGATTATTTTTCATGTTTTGTTGATCGAATTGTGGTTCGATTTCATCTCGCTCGTCGTCGTCGCCGCTATCTATGTGTTATTGATAGATGGAGGAACAAGATTAGGTTAGAGGATCGTTTGTTGTGATTGAAACAATGTGTTGCTGAGATTGAGGATTATTTAATGTTTTTCTTCTGCTGTGTGTGTTTTTTTGTTGGTGCTGGATGCTCTTTTTAGGGTTTCAAAGACAATACGCCGACCAATAGTCTGGACAAACTCTGAGACCTTTAATTCGCGGTTCATGAATGTCGTTAGGTGGCTTATTTGTTCATGCTCGTGTGGATAATGATGTTTTAGAGTTGAAAAATGGATTGAGTTTTTTAACATTTGCATTGATGATTTAGAGTTTGTGGTTATAACAGTTGAGCTTGCAATGGTTTACATGAAAGCTTTCTGTTATCACGTCAAGAACTGGCATATTTATGAAATTTGAGCCTTCGCTTGATGTTTGCATGTTTGGCATGTGACTTTGTATAATAAAGGGTCACGATGATAATGTGGTGTGGAACACTCAGTGAATGATCTAATGATTCTTCATGGTCTAGGGGTTGGTGATCGTGCATTGCTGAAGTATGTGTGTATGTATGTATCGTGTTTGGTTGTGTGGAATAACGATGTGATACAGGGGATGCTAAAGTAGTTGGTTCTCGGGTCTTTGTGGGATGTCTAGGTTTGATCGCGATTGGAAGAAAATTGAAGACTTCATTGGTTCAAAGACAGTCATCCAGGTTTGTTCACTTGTTCTGTTCATAAAATTTGATCATGGCTAGCATTACTTGTTTAATGAGGTGTTAGCATGATGTAGATAAGTCATGGTTTCTTGCGTCACATGTACCTACATGCCTACCTTCATTCTCTCTGCGAAACACTTCAGCCACAGTAAGACATCATCTAATAGTCCCCACTATGACCATCGAATGGAAACTAATTCATTTTTGGTATTGTGAGTAAATTACGGTAGGATCAGTTTTACTTGTTATTTATTGTGTTACAGGCTCTCTGTAATGAAGGGTCATGTTGCGTATGTCTAACCCTCCTTTTATTAAGCAGGAGACTTATGTATTGTTGAGTATATCATGTGAGTGCAGTATGCTCAACTTCTTGAATTTTTCATTTTGCTGGTTCCGCATTCAGGCATACATTTTCTTTTAGGAACTCCTGAAGTGTTCATTGTCATATTTTAGTCTTACTCGTGATTAAGTTTTCTGAGTTTCTATTCGTAATCCTCTTCATAGATCCGAAGCCACGCCCAGAAATACTTTCTGAAAGTTCAAAAGAGTGGAACAACAGCACATGTGCCTCCACCTCGCCCCAAAAGAAAAGCAGCTCATCCTTATCCACAGAAGGTGCCAAAAGGTAATTTGTCGAATGGCGCTGAGATTATTACCAATATTGGATTTGATTTTAAAATTTATAATGAAGCTAAAATCTGTGTCTGGAAAAAATTTACAGCTCTAGGGCCAATTCAAGCGACCATGGCATATTCTTCATCGATGAACTCCATTGTTCCTGGATATCCTACGTGGGATGATGCTTCTGTCCTTGTACACATCCCCCCAGACGCAATGATCCCATTCTTGGATGATCCTACTTCTAATAGTGCTGAAGGCATGGTTTTATCTTCATATTTATTGAATATGACAGATATTTGATAAAGTCTTTGCTTGGGAACGGACTTATGTTGACATACCTTTTTTCAGCTGATCTTAGTCCAAGGCTTACAACCGTCACTGATGGCTCGGCTGGTGGATATGGGAACTCAAGCACAGTGCTACCAGCTACCGAGTTGCCTCAACAGCTGAAAGGTTCAGTCTGCAAATAACTACTTTCATTCTAACTCTCTTCCGCCATCTGCTCTTTCTCTGTTCTTTTTTCTGTTTGTATGTATGTGCATGGTCTGACATCTGTGTTCTAGGAAGTGACGCCCATAATTCCCTTGCAATCATCAATAATTTGAGCATTATGCTACTTTAAAACTCTTGATTGTTGAATTATTCCATTGTGTACTGGGTTGTTTCTCATGTCAATCACGTATTTCAGGCTTGCCAGATTTCATGGAAGTCTACAGCTTTATTGGGAGTGTGTTTGACCCAGGCACTGAAGGTCATGTTCAGAAGCTCAAAGAGATGGATCCTATCAATTTCGAAACGGTGAGTTACTAAGGCCTTGCTCCTTGGGTTTTCTTTTTCAAGAGCTTAGAGCGTCGAAAAGCTCTGTGATCTTAGCAATGCTTAAACCTTGAGGATTTGATTATTAATTTGTAGAGCATGTAGAAATATAAGGTTCACTTCTAAAACCAATTGACAATAGAAGGAGAGATCCATGATCTAGCACGTCCCCTCATGCGAATGCCTCTTACTGATAATCGGATGACGTGTGGCGGTTAATCCAACACGTGTGAGCCTGACTTTGATACCATATAGAATCATGAGGTTCATTCCTAAAACCAATTGTTAATAGGAGGAGAGACCCATTATTATTTATATTGCTGTAGGTTTTTATCCAAATTTCGATGTGGGTTTAGTATGTTAGAGCACCCACCAAAATTTGCTGCATTCTGAACTTTCCCCTCTCAGTTAGTGCTGTAGATTTATGTCGTAGGTACCTGGTGGCTGGCTATGTCCACTCTATCGGCACCTCTGCTTTTTTTTCTTCTTTATGTGATCTAATCTGATGGGTATATTTGTTTTGACGTTTCTGCAGGTTCTGTTGCTGATGAGAAATCTTACAATCAACCTGTCCAGTCCTGATTTTGAACCAATGGTGCGTATTAAGATCTCTTGTTATGGTGGTCTGTAGACAACTTCGCAACCTCTTATATAGATTAGGGAAGTTTTTGAATGGGTTTGTGCATGGTGTGCATACTGCATAGATGATCCCTGAGAAGTCAAAAATGATTTACGCAGAAACAAAGGAGCATAGGTAGACTGAAGATCACTTCCACGAATTTATAAGAATTGGACATGGGTGTCTTGCTTCATACATAATTGTCCATAGCGAGAAGAGATTCATGTGTCTAATCCCATTAAAAAAATACCCTGATATCTGATGGTTTCAAGTGTGATGCTATGCATCATTCAATTGATATATATATATATGACATTGAATCGGCCCTGCTTGAACTGCATTAACTTGTATTGTGATGCTCTATAATCTCTGTGATATTGATCCAGTAACTGACACAAAGTTAGTTTGACTAGCTGTATAATCTTTTTGTTTCTGAATGCAGAAAAAGGTATTGTCTTCATACGATGTTAAAACCAAAACCGTGACGACTCCTGCTGAAAGCACAGGGAACAAACAAAGCGACGTTGTATCTTGCTGATGCGTCAAGTGACTACTGTGACTCATAATTGTTATCGTTGCTTGTTCTTTTTCCTTTTTTAGCTTCAGGTTAGAAGTTGTAAAGAAACCGCCGAGATTTGTATCACCATCATTCACCTCAACAGAAGAGTGATCAATAAACTGGAAACTTTCTACACATCCAAGGGATTTGTACATGGTGCTATGGTAATAAGCTGTTGTTTTGGCGAGATGCAAGTTCTGGCTTGATTCTACGCAGTTCGGCACTGCTTCATTAACTCGAGCTGATCCCTACATTCTCCTACTCCCATCGAAAGGTTGCACTTACGCTAGATAAGCCCGATCCAAAATGCATTATCTGAACTTTTTTTCGCTCCCTCGCATACGTCAATAGAAAGCAGAGTTCTATTTCATCATCATGAAAATAAATTTGAGATTGCATAGCCATTGTTACTTGGTTATGATAATGGTGATGTATTTTTTTTCATCTCAAAAAAAAATTATAATCGATTGACATGATTTGATAATTTATGTTTATTATTTTTTATTATAAAAAATAATTCATGTGGAAAAAAAATTAATTCATACGATATAAAGTAAAAAGTAAGGATATTGATGTTTTTATGGGAAAATATTTTTAAATAGGATAATGTTATAATTTATTTGAGTATTTTCTCTGTCCCATAAAAATCGAAATAGTTGTCTTATTTGATATCCCGTAAAAATTATAACATTTCTTAATTTGATATAGAATAATATCAAATTAGCTATTACACTCATTAACTTCTCTAAAAGATGTTACGGTAAATCATATTTTTAATATAATTCAATAAAAATTCAATACACATAAATTTTCGATTCGAATCAAAATATTATAATTTTCGTGGGACGGAGGGAGTAATTCTTTTGGGACAGAAAAAAAAATGTATCATCTGCTAATTAGAAAAATAAAATCATAGTCCCTCTGTTTCAATTTATATAAAATTTGATAATAAAAAAAAATATTTTTTTTAATGATAATGAGATGCAAATAAGATTTTAAAAAATAAAATAAATAATATAATTATATTAATATAAATTAATTATCAAATAAAAAAATTATAAATAAATTGAAAAAATAATGATTTATGATCATTAATTAAGACAAGACCCCAGAGCGCTTGTCCTCGCGTAAGAGTCACCCTTCAACAACGGCTAGTTTCCCATCCTCTATAAAATCCCATGACGACTCGCATCGGCGAAACCCTAACACCTCGCCGCAGATCCAAAATCCCATCAGCGATCGATCAAAGTCGATTCCGATCATCTTCCATCTTCTCTTCTCAGGCGACCAGGGGTGAAACCCCAACGCCGTATCGGAGATCGAAGATCGATTGATTGAGATCGACCGGGGGTGATTCCACGATTCATCGCCAACGGGATCGAGGAGACTGCGACGACCGTGGTGGGGATGAGGCCCTGCGAGTCTCTGAGTTCAACGTGAGGATTCGATGTCGATTGAGATGCCATTTTCGTCTCGCTGCTACCGAGGGTGATTCCCTAGGGTCGTGGTGGGGATCTGATTTTGGTCTTCGGGGCTGAAACCCTAATTTCGTAGTGGGATCGATCAACACGGGTTCGGAAGTGATTTACTTGGTCTTCAAGCGGATGGGGGTGATTTATTAGCCCCGCTGTGCGGATCTGAGAATTGCGATAATAATCATTCAGATATGATCTTCCTCGACTCATAGCGACCGGGGGTGATTCCCCAGCGCTGCGGCGAGGGGTTCGAGGTTGTAGTGTTGGTTAATTTTAGATCTGATCCTTGACTACAAGTAACGGGTGAAATGCTAACTTTGTCGCAGGATTCAAGATGGCCGTGAATGACTTGGAATTTGATTTTCTCCGTCTCTTAGCGGACGGGGTGATTTCCTAGGGCCGCTATAGGGATCAAATATTGTGACAATAATCATTCAGGTATGATCTTATCGGTGACCAGGGGGTGATTCCCTAGGGTGGATCGCAGTGGAAACCTTGTCTGAATGTGCTCTTTGTATCCCAATAATTGGGGGTGATTCCTTAATGCCGTTGTGGTGATTGAGGATCACAGATACAATCTCCTCTTACTCCGACATTCTTCGTCTCCCGGTCACCCGGGTTAATATTCCCTAGTGTCGCTGTGGGGATCAAAGATAAGAAAGATAAAGGTTACAATACGGTCTTCTTCACCCAAAGATAAGGGGTGATTCCCTAGCGCCGTTGAGGGGATTGGAGACCGTAGAAGCAACGTCCTTTGAATCTGATCTTCATCTCCCACGACTAGGGGCGATTCCCTAATGTCGTTGTGGGGATGGGAAGATCATAGCAGTAAGCGGCATAATCACTGGAGCTGCGGAGCATAATTTTACTCTCTTTCACGAGATTAGAAGCTACGCTTTGAGATGTTCTCTGAATTTTCAAAAGAGGGTTGCAGCAACTCATGCACTCCAGCTCGTCCCAAATGCAAAGAAGCTCAGACTTATCAATGCCGCTGGCTGCTAATATTGTCGGAAATCAGAGTCCATTTAACTTGAGCTAAAATCTGTCTGATTTTTTAGCTTTGCTTTATTTTATTTTTTTTCACGGCAGGTACTTGCTTGGGAAACTACCACTTATTTTAAGAATTCTACATGGCATGACGCTTCTATCCTCATAAACTTTCCTTCTCTTAAAAGTTGGCACCATCCAAGATCATGCTATTATCAGTATGAATGGCATGGTGGTTTTCTTTGCTTTCCTTTAATTTACTTATGACTATAACTTGCTAAGTCCTTGCTTGGGAAACTAATATTGGAATGTCTGTTCTCAGGCCAGATGCGTTATGTTTCAGATGCAAGCAAGCTTGCTTATGCCCAACTCAGGCAGAACTGGGTAAGGATTGTTATCATGGTGGTGGCTTTTTCCTCTTTTGAGGGCAATTTCATAAGATAACTTTCTACGTTAGTTACATCTTAGCTTATTCTTTTGATGTTGTGAGGCTATCTAGCTAAGTGCGCGAAGGCTGTGTACCAAGAACCTTCTTTGCGGCTGCCTCTTTCAATTGGGCTAGAAACTCTCCCCACAGTATGATGAGTTCAAATGATATAATGAAAATTCCACACAATTGTGTTGCCAGGTTGGATCTTTTCTCATGCCAATTATGGATTTCAGTCTTCAAAGATTCAAGTTCATAGCGGTATTGACACTGTGCTTGATCCAGGAGTGAAAGGCCATGTTTCAAAGGTTAAAAGATGAATCCTTTTAAATACGAAGCAGTAAGTCGCCAAGATCTTATTCTGTGACATTTGCGTTAAAGCTCTGCCTCAGGATGTAATTATGCTTACTCTTCGACTCCAAACTATTGTTACAAGCTTTAAGTGTATAAAATCTTCGAGGTTGCTTGAAAGTGAGTGTTTCTGTTTAGTATTCAAGGAGTGTCCTTCAATTTTGTTTCCTTTTGAGCTTCACCATTCTGTTCTTCCAGTGTGACCAGTTATCTCTACTGTAGCATGTAGTATCTGTTTTCCTCCTGTATTGTGATCTTGTTGCAGATTTCTAATTCGATTTTCTGCAGGTTTTATCATTGACGAGAGACCTTATCTCGATATGTCCAACATTGAGCTGAACCAATTCGGTCAGTATTCCTATCTCCCCATCTCTTATTTGATCACGTGGCAATCTAGATAAGAATATGCGGATGTGATGCGTGACTAAGAAAGACGGATAATTATCAGATAAGT
>LIEC01006534.1:0-22746 GCA_001925005.1 Drosera capensis
AGGGATGGAGAGAAAGCTGGTGCTTCTCAGGATGATTCATCCGATGAAAATGGTTTTTTGGCTGCTGAGGCCCTCAAACAACAGGTGGAGGAAGCTGTTGGTTCATTTGAGAAACAACATAAATCCAGTTCTTCCCAGAGAAGAAGGAACAAGAACCTCGCTTCTAAAGATTCATCAAATGGTTGTGATAGCCTTCTTGCCGAGACTGAGCTTCCGAAGAGCGATGTAGAGCGGAAGGGGAGCGGGACTGGGAACTGGGATTTCCTTCAGGAGCTCTTGATGAAGGAAGAGCCTGATTCAAATCGCCATGAGCAGGCTGAGGGGGGATATCAGACAACTAAACAGGCCAAGGAGCCAAACTCATCCGCATTTGATCTGCAAGCGGAGGAAACTAGAAAACAGAAACCGATTTCCACTGATTCTTTTCTCGTGGCTGGAAAGGAGTTGGGCAGCGACGATAAAATAGGCAGAAGCTCCTTCAGAGACTTTGAAGCTGGCGATGATATATACTTGATACCCAGAAGGGGTGGCATGCCGGATGAGTTCGTAGTATCACGGCACGAGGAAACACAGAAATCATCATCCCTAACTCTATCTGATTGTGCCAGTGAATCTTCTACCCTCAAGATTCATGGTAGTGATGATTGGATAGTTGGCACAAGATCAGATAAAGCAACAAATGGGGATCAAAGCATAGATCTTGCAATCGTCGATGGCAACTATTCATCGTTTTCATCTAAGACCATAGAGAAGAACAGGAAAGAGACAAGTGATGATTCTTTCATCATTCAAGCTCGATCCACTGATAACAATTTCGATTCCCAATTGAGAACTGATATCAGCATGGTTTCTGATTTCATCGGGGGTTCAGTAACTGGGCATGGTTCATCTGAAGTCCAACAAGGCAACTCTCCATCTGTTGCCTTCTATGAGCCGAGTGAACTGTACATGGTGCTCGATCGGGATGCAGTGGTGGAACAGATGGTGATCCCGTGGAATCCTGAGATGGACTTTGAAACAAGTAAGCCTACAACTGAAGCCTGTACAGATCAGTCCATCGTGGAGGCCTGTGTGGATCCTTCATCTGTTTCTGATAGCAAGGGCGTGGCCAATGGAAAAAATGGTCTTCCAGATGCAAAAACTAAAAGTAAAGATGCAAAAACAAAAGGCTCAGGTCGGCCTACAGGGAAAGGTAAACCTGAAGCACTATCTGGAAACCGAAAACCAGCCTGGGGAACCAGGGCTAGTATTCCAAATGGCAAACTCAATAAGGTACCTCACACATTTCCATTGAAAAGTGTAGCAAATGCAACAGCTAATCTTCTTGACAAGATGAACTTTTTTCTTGGTTTCTTGCGAATTCTCATTTTAGGCTTCGCTTTGCATGAATTCTAATCTTGAGCAAGTGATTTTATGAGTTTTATAGCCTGCTAGCTTTATTGAATGTGGCGAGAGTAACAAGTTAGTCAATCCATGAAATATTCTGTAGTTGAAATGCAATTGTTGACCCCTTATACGTGCGTATGTTTTTTCTGTAGTATGTATTCTGGCATTTACAATCCATCTTCTTGGCTCTCTAAATAAAAACTCAAACTCAGCTGTTTATCGCCTCATTTTGGTCTTCTAACACGTATATAATCATTGACCAGGAAGAAGAGGTGCGGAAGAGAAGGGAAGAGATACTTCTTCAGCGGCAAAAGCGAATTGCTGGAAAAACTACTGTTACTGGTCGTTCATCGGGGATACCTAAGAAGCCTCTGGATAAAGCAGCTCCAGCCATCAACAGGGCTGCAAAAACAAATGCCCAGTACTCATCAGCCGACGAACAAAAGAAAGAGACGAAGTCTGTGTTTAGGTCTTCCACCCTTGAGCGACTTGCTGCTGCAAGGACAACCCAGAAGGTCACAGCAACTCCTATCAAATCTGGGCCGCCTAAGAAAGAATCTCCAAAGGCAAGCAAAGGGCAGCCAAAAGCTGTGCACGAAGATAATAAGAAACTGAACCGGACCAAAAGTGGAAGTTCTGATACCAAAATCGCATCTGAGGATGCATCTGCGGTTAATGCGTCTATTTCAGATGCCAAGGTGGAAAAACTCAGCAAAGATGAAGCTGTAGGCATACCCTTGAATGTTTCCACTAGAGAAGAAGTCCATGTAGCTCACATTGCTAATGATTCTGAAGACATCAAAGAGCTGCACGTCACGTCTTCTACCACGAATGGAGGCGCAGACCTACCTGTGTCTAATGGAAGCCACTCTGTGATCTCAAACTCCATCAAGGCCGACGTCATTGTTCAAGATGTGCAAATGCTATCGCTTGATGATATGAAGAGTCATAATTATCAGGGTGAACTTGCTATTTCAGTGCCGCAGTCAGCCAAGTCAGATCTTGTTTCTTCTTTCATTGTCCAAAAGGAGGATAAGGGAATCGTAGACACTCCAGGATACCTTGAAATCTCTGAAATAGAGGAATCAACTCCTGCAACATTCGACGGAGTGAACCCAGATCTCACATATACCAGAAAGAAATGGGATACTTCAGAGAACTCTCCCAAGGCTAGTAACAAAGGGATCAGAAAGCTTCTCATGTTTGGTCGGAAAAGCTGAAGCTGTTCCGGATCCGAATGCTGGATACGCTCTCTGACTTCATTGCGGATTCTTTTTTGTACATTGATGAAATTAATCTTATCATTTGTTATGCGGTGTGCATTGTCGATGTGTGGCTTGTAAGTTAAACTTGTATACAGAATGAGGCCTGTTGGGTTGTGATGCCATGTTTGTTATATTTCATAAATCATATAGATCATTCAAAACTGGAGTTCAAGACCTGCCGGCAAATGGAAGAAGATTTCTATAGATGTTGTATTGAGATGTAAAGTTCAATGTCCTGTGTTCATAGGGTTTATTTATAAGAGTTTATATTCAAGGTTATCTAACTGTACCTTTGTTCTTTTTTGACAGTATTTTTTTATTTTTTATTTTGATATAGAATTCAGATTGTTCTACCATTGTAAGTTGTCTGATGCCCCAATTGATCATTGATAAATGGATCAGACTCAAGATCTCGAAGGGACTCACAGTGCTCGTAGCTCGCTGGAGCAATGTGGTTTTGAGCGCATGTGCTGTACACATGCTCTGATGCTCATCGCTATATGTTCACGGTACAATTGTTTCTTGCGTCTTTTGTCCGATGTATTACTCCCTCCTCCCTGTGATTATTGCAGCGGACATGCGTGTTTATATAAAGTTTAATACGGATGCAGACACGATTAAACATAATTTTTTTTTATAAATTTATCGTGAAACATCAATGATTGTGTAAGTTATATATTTCAACTAATACAATACATATTATGAGACGATCAGACCTGATTTGATATGAAAACGAAACTTAAATATGTATGTATTGCAAGAATTATGGGATTGATGTAGTAAGAAATAAGACAATAATCTTTTTGTTGATTGTAAAAGGGATATAAGATCAATTAATATTTCTTTCTTTTTTGATAGTGACCTTGATGAAATTACCCGAATAGTCTTCGGGCTTAAAGAATATGATTTTATGTGTTATTAAAAATTAATAAATAATGAAAATTAAATGATTGAAGAATTTCAAATACAAAAAATCACCATTATTTATCGTTAACATCAGATTATCTTTTCCAATCGTCCTCACCGAAACCTTTGAGACTTCCGGAACCACCGAGGATAGTAGAGTCTTCTTAACAATCGAGTAATCGGCTGTCGGTGGCAGGTTTGGAGTATGGACAAAGTACAACCCCCACCCCATGTTGTATAATTAGATGGCGTGTGGTATAGACAAACCCCACCTCGTACAGCTGTTTGTTATCATCTCTTTGACGTTGATTTCCTGCCTCGCTAATAGCTTGGGGAGATGATACTACCACTCCTGTAATTGATTCCTACACTCCACCAGCACCGAACCTACTGCAACAGCAAAAACACAAGACATTATAGTCCGACGAACACGATTCGAAAAACGAATTACCAATTTCTCCATGGATGCCAATAAAAAAAAAACATGTTGAATCCTAAGAAAAGAATAACATGTCAACACATCTTTATCGTATTTCCTATAAATACAATTAACAATTTCATCATATTCAAACACATAAAAATCCTAATCGATCTTATATGAAAAAAATATTATATCAATGGGTTAACCATAGTTATTTTTAAAAATAAAAAAAAATAAAAATTGATTTAAAAATCTTTGTCCTTTTATTTTAGTTTTTTTTTTTTTTTTTTGAAAAAGGACCAATGAGTTAATCCCCGACGCTCAGGAACCAGGATGCCTAACATTTGTTCGATCTCTTTTTCAGGTTGGGTGAAAGTAGGTACACACTTGATCAGGCCGCACCAACTTTCAGTTACACTTCCAGTATCACCCGTCTCACATTCTCCGCTTCATTTATCCCTCCTCAAAGCCAAGGGAACTCAACAGTCTCTCACATTTCCAATATCACCAACAAATTGCTCGAGATCTAGCGGTGAAGTGAAGTGCGCTGAAGCTTCCTCAATCGTCGACGATGGCGTCGAAGCTGTTGATGGTGATTGTGTTTGTTCTCGATCTCATCGCTTTCGTACTCGCCGTCGCCGCCGAGCAGCGTCGAAGCACTGTAATCAACCTGATCTCTGACTGTGTCTTTCTGCTTTATGATTTTCACTTCTTGTTTGCTGAATTTTCGGATCGATGGATCGGCGCCTAGTTGTTTGAATTGGAAGGAGATTGAGAGTCGCATTTGAGATTGTGAGAGAAGTTGCTGGTGGCGTGTGGTGTAGAATGTGCGGAGTTTGAGATTTTGTTGTGTGTGTCATTGATTGAGGATTTGTATGGTATGCTCCTCGAGATGTGTTTTGTGTCTAAGCTTGTGTTGAATTGAATGTATGATTATGCTCGATGCGATATCATGTGGTCGATTGGATGTGGAAGTTTGGGATCTGAGTGTGGCTGGCGGAGAAATGAGGAACCCAAATCCTAGATCTGAACCAATATCTGCGAGAGCAATCGAGTTTTGATAGTAGTAGACTGCTGTTGAAGTAGTGTAGTGTTCTTGAAGTGTGTTCTGAATCTTGCTAGATCACCACACGGTCTTGATTTCATTGAAGTATAGGAGTGGCTTAAGTATTAGTTAGTCCTTGTGTTTCGATCTCATTGATGTTTCAAGGTGCTATGGTTAGGTTGCCCGTGTAAGAATCGATGTGGAACATTGCCATAGTAGACAAATGAGCATCGCTACGTGTTTGCATTAGCTTCTTGTGCATTGTGCGTGTTATGTTTGATCATAATCTAGTTGCTCCTATGTGAGTTAGATTTTCCAGAGTGGCACAGAATGTAATAAAATAGATTTCTTTTTATAGATCTTGAGCTTTTCTTGAATGATATTGGATTAATCGAAGTCTCTATGTTCAACCTTGAGTATCTATTTGGACACTGTTATTTTTCCTGATGCTCCTTGATTTCCGAGGACAGTACTCAAATGAGAGTGGGAAGAACCAACTGCTTGTGGTTTCTGATTTGATTAACCTGCATTTGTCCACACTGTTAGCAGATTGAAGTGTAAATATGATTGAGAAATTCTATTTTTTATGTTACTTTCGACAGTCTTGAATACCTTGATGTAACAAAGGAAAATAATTTTAGTGGATGAATACATGATCTTTTTTCTTTTGCAGGCGAAGATTATTAATGACTCAAACATGGAATACAACTATTGTTTCTACGACTCGGACATCGCAACAGGATATGGCGTTGGTGCATTTCTATTCCTTGCCGTCAGCCAAGGAATAATCATGGTTGTAAGCCGATGCTTCTGTTGTGGGAAGGCTTTGAATCCTGGGGGTTCTAGGGCTTGTGCCGTCATCCTCTTCATTATCTGCTGGTATGTTTTGCACTCCTTAGACACGCTTTCAAAATAAAAGCAAATTCGCTCGCTCACTCTGTCATCGCCTCTCTTCTTTTCTTGCTGGAACAAATTTTCTGGTAATGATTTATTCCTGAATCTCTGCAGGTTGATCTTTTTGATAGCCGAATTGTGTCTGTTTGCTGGTTCTGTGAGGAATGCTTACCACACTAGATACCGAACCTTCTACGGGGATAGCCCACCCTCTTGCCAAACTCTAAGAAAGGGAGTCTTTGGAGCTGGCGCTGCTTTTATCTTGTTCACTGGCATAGTTTCTGAATTCTACTATGTATCATACTCCAAGGCAAGAGGAGGCTACAACCCTTATGGTCCAGAGGCCGGTCTGGGCATGGGAACTTACAAGTGAACCGACTGTTGGTTGGGACACGAATATGCGGCTCAAATGGAGAACCACAATCTTATTCACACTGCATATATGCATCTCTGGAGGCGTTATTTTGGTTCTTTTCTTGTTCTGAGAGTTGAGATCATCTACAGGTACCTTGTGTATTCGACTTCATTCTTGAATTCTGTCTGTCTGTCTGTTATTTTGTAAACTTGTGCTATTTGATATGAAGAACTGGGATGCTACTTGTTACGTAATACTCTTTTTCTGTCTATGTATAACCATGTTCTCTGGTATAGAATATCGATCTTTGTTATGCTATCCTTGCAGGTAATGTAAGAAGTTTGGATATCAATTGGTTCTTGGAGTTCAATCATTAGTCGGATCTATTTATCTATCTAAGATGCTAATTTAATTAGAGTATAGAAAGGGGAGCTTTATGTGTTAGCACAAGATTTGTTATAGTGGTTTCACCAAAACGGACTATAAATCTAGAGAGGAAGTCGAATAGGCTACAAGGTAATGTAATAAACCACCTAATCCGGCCAATTACAAAGGATGTGGTGAAAATGAGTTGCATGAAGTATTATCTCGTTATAACATAATAGAGAGATTAATTCATGATGAATTAGGAAGGAAACGAATAATATTCGACTTTTGTGATTCCTCCCAACGAGTTTCCTTGGCATGAACAATATTGTATTCAGCAGCCTTCTAATATCATTTTCCTCGATTCAGAAAACGAATCCCTCATTCTTCTCCAGCAGCTCAGCGATAGAGCACGCAACTGTTAACTGGAGTCGTAGATTCGAATTGTATCCAGGGAGTTGAGGAATCGCTTCAACATTAACCTTTTGCTTCAAACTCGCACGAAAACGTGCTATTGTCTTCTAAAAAGAGACTCTCTCTAGAAAGTGCTTCAGGATGATCCAATAAGGTTTGATCTAATCTGAGTGTCTCTTGTGCGGTAATTCACCGGCAGTGAGAGTTGACCTGTTCTTCAACTTGAGCATCCGAAAAACAAAGAAACATTCAAAGGGCTGTTTATAAAACGCTTCATAATTATGAAAATCAAAATTAATAACAAAAATAAAAAATATTTCATGAAATAAAATATTTTTTTAAAAAAAAATTAAATATTACATTCAGATAAAATAAGAAACAAAAATAAAAATCATTTTTATGTTTAACTTCTGTTTCATTCCTTAAGAAATAAAAATCAATATCAAACAGTTTTTTTATCACATAATAAAACAAAACTAGAAAACCATAATCAATCATCTGCCATGCCAAACAGCCCCAAATTATCGATGTAGAAAAGGGTAGAGTTGACCTTGTGATATTGGTGCTGATGACCATCACTATTGTTAGTGTCATTATTAATAAGATTCTAAGCTTTGATATGTGATAAAGTTGCCGAATCACATAATTTTATTTAACTCCACTCAATTCCTATGTTGTAGAACCTTCATTATCATTGGCCCCAACTTTGACCTTCTCACTAGTTGCTTGTTAAGTTAATCCTGTAACTGGTACCGAGATTATCCCCAAATAGCAAATATCGGAAAAAAACAAATTCAGCAGATAAACTTGTCCGTGTGCCGAACACTTTTGGGAATCACCAAGGAAATAACAAAGATTGAAATAAAGTTTTGCAGACATAAAACCCACTTAAGCAGACAAGTATTGGTTGAAATAACGAAATGTTAAGACTCTGTGTGATATGTTGTTAAAAATAATGGAATCCAGAATCAATTGAATGTTAAACATGGCTAAGGAGCTACAGTGATAACCAAGTAGATTTATACAAAAAGGAGTGACTTATTAGCCGCGATCATCCTCGGTTCCTATTGTGTCAACCAAACGAGCAACGGGTCATTCTGGTGATTTTAGAGTTAATCAGCTGCCGAAGACGGTAACATATTAAGTTTATCCCATCCGTACGGTGTAATTAGGTAATGACTTGTTCAACAAATGCTGATTAGCTACTTAAGTGGCATATCCAGGTTGCTTAGACCAATATAAATTTTCCTAATAATGGGATATTCAAGGAGTCTCATTCTTGTCTACGCGGCATCTTCTTCAATGGAGTCCTCCACTTGATGTTGTATGCTGCCTCCACTTTGCAACATGATCATATATATAAGCCTTGTGTCATCAAAATCTTCATCATAACTTTGCCAACTCTCTTCTTTGAAGCAACTTTCACAACCCTTCCTCACAAGGAACCTGTAAGTTCATCAATGTTGGAAATGGGTGTTAGGAGCAATGTAGCTGTCGAGAAAGGGGTATCTGATCATGTTTCTGGAGGAGCGGAGCGAGTAGAAACTGCTGGTTCCATAAGACGACCCGCTAAGAGACTCCGCAGCCTACAAGTCGAAGATCTGTTTCATTCCTCAATGCAGCAGCCTAGTCGCCAGTTTCATGGAAGTGAGAGTCAGCAGATGATTTCATTCTCCTGCAGCGAGCTAGATTCCGGTTCATTGGACCACATAGGGAAGAAGGCGATCGAATCGGGTGGCGGAAATTGCAGCAGCCTGTATCAGAAGTCAGGACCAGGTTTATATGGGCATATCTCAAACAAGCTGTATAGGGGAGTGAGACAGCGCCATTGGGGAAAATGGGTATCCGAGATCAGGCTTCCAAGAACAAGGAACCGGCTCTGGCTTGGCACTTTCAATACTGCAGAGGAAGCTGCTTTAGCATATGACCATCATGCGTTCGTGCTCCGTGGTGAGAATGCTAAGCTCAACTTCCCGCAGTACTTCATCGGCCAAAGCAATCAGAATAAGCGAGTCCTGGCTACCTCGAGTGATGTTGAATACAAGAAACAACCTTGTACTGTTGTTCAGCAACAACGTTCTAGCGAGTTTGAGCACAATTTAGTTCCGTCGGACATGAAGG
Source organism: Drosera capensis (assembly GCA_001925005.1). Taxonomy (NCBI): domain Eukaryota; kingdom Viridiplantae; phylum Streptophyta; class Magnoliopsida; order Caryophyllales; family Droseraceae; genus Drosera; species Drosera capensis. The sequence goes on from LIEC01006534.1 coordinate 9,174, forward strand.
AAGCAAAAGTTCTTCCTGCATTCATGTCCGGAGAAATGGGCGAAGCGTGGTTGAGTGCAATTCTCCATGATTTTAGTCCTAGTAGTTCAGTCTGGGATGATATTGATGACATGAGTCATCTGCCATCTCCTTTCAGTAATCCGATCTCATGACAGCAGTGGTTATAAGCCGGTGAACGAGCCAACAGGCGACATATGACATACTTAGTTTAATAGCATCATATTGAGCCCTTCTGTATGGTTTCCAAAACATTTGATTCATATGAAACTCCCAATGCATATATGCATAGGACTCAATTGCTTGATGCGAAGGCGTTACCTGTGGGTTAGATTCTAAGACATGTTGAATCTGATTGTCCCAGGTGAGGAGTTTGGCTATTGATCAAAACAACTTGAGATCACAAAGGGCCTCGAAACCTAACTAAACAGACATGAGCGCCTAATTGTGAATTATTGCGATATCGCTTCTCTGCTTATATCTGAAGTAACTCCAGTTCCGAAAAACTGGAATGGAGAGCCGGTACCTGAGAACATTTGGAAAAACATATTGTCTAGGACTCGCCATTACTTCGTCATACATATATCATCGTCGCCTACATAGGATATGCAACATCCCTTCCCGTCGGAGCGACTCCTGTCAACCCTTGATTCACTGATCTTGTTTTTCATATCACTTGTGGCGCGGTATCCCTCTAACCATTCTCTTTACATGCCAAACTTGGGTAAAAGACTGCGTACTGCGAATACCTAGTCATATCTCCTTAAGACATCAGAAAATAGTCTCACGCTTGGCCGGAACACAGGATAAGAATATCTGAATAGTTATCTACTGTTTCAAACAGTAACCTTGAAAATTGAAGCCGAGAAAAACAGAACCAGCAGCCAGAAAAGCGACTTCACCGGAATGAATCATGGTTTGGGTCATATAATGGGCCACGAAAATCTGAACAAGATCCAAAACTTTGTGGGGATACCCAAAAAGACAGGACACAGACTGCATATCAACCAATGGGTTGCAACTTGGTACAATGGACAATTAGCAGCACCAGCCCACACTGGTTTTCTGCAGAACACAAGGACACTTCTACATGAAAATTTGCCGTAAAATGAACTTCTAGTTGTCGATGGATCATCCTGGGACCTTTGGAAATAGGAATATGAATAGTATTTCTTTCGTAAGTTTAGGTAAAATATATAAATATTGATTGGTCGTCTCTCTCGTTGGAGCAGCCACAATAGGATGTAAATATGAGTTGCTAAAGTTATATTATATTAATACATTCAATATAGTGCATTCCAATGGGATGGATTTTTTCATGCAAATTTATGCATTTGCAAAAATGTATGCTATTTATAGCATTAGAAATATGAATGGTATCTTTTAGCCTCTCCTCAATTTTGCCAAGAAGAAAAAACATAATCCCAACTTAATCATTTGTTGTCCCTTCATTTTTTACTCATTGTCAAATTATAACACAAATCCATTAAAACAATATTGATAAATTATAATAATCTAATATTATTTATTTTCAAATTTTAACTTTAGCCATCCTGATATGACATGAAGCATTGGAGATGCTCTTATTTAGTTAAAATTGGTCTTAGCAAACTATTTTCCAAATTGCTTTGCATAAACATAGAATGTGGGGAGCAAGAGGATCGTTAAGTGGGGAAAGTTGCATTTGAGCGTCCTGAAATGCTATTCACGTTTTAATAATGAACACTTAATTGCATATTAAATTTAACATCATCACGACAACCACCAAAACTTCATGTAAAAATTTCTCCTTTATTTATGATAGGGTAAGATTCATTACATTCTGACTTTTTTAAAGTGAATTTTTGACCAAATTATCAGGGTTATTATCCAAGACAGTAACTATAAGTGATTTTGCACCGTGGAGGCATGGGCCATAGCTGGAACCTAAGTTGCAATTTTCATTTTTATTTTTGGGTACGCTAAAATAATGATGCAAATCAATTAGTATCATAATTTCATCCAGCTAAGCTAATCCCTCTGTCTACGTGCACGCTTGCGCCACATAATTTGCAGATTATACTCTACATCTAATCTGAACGTGCTCTGTATTTAATTTCCCAAGTAATTAATCATCTACTATATGCTCGAAACAACCAGTATTAGTGAAACGTATCATATCCTATTCATGTCCTAATGTCTCATCAATTGAAGAATAAAATTAATGAGAGTTTAAGATCCAAATGTCGGTTTAGTATTATTGTTTTTTTCAAAATGAAATCTCGAAAGATTTTTTTTTGATGAATCGAATAACTCATAAATTCGGAAAACCTTTTAAATCAATTTTTGCTGACGGCCTCACAATCACAAAGTAGCTTCATAGTTAATTGGTTTTGATCCCTTTATTTCTTTTTTTCTTAAAGGAATTAATTGAGCAGTTTATCATATGGTTAGTAAGGTGGGATGATCCTCTGATATTGTTGGTAAGGTCTGGTGTTGTTCTAAACGACCTGTTGTTACCTTCGAACACAAATCGTACTTGTATATGTCGGACCTTGTTCGATATATTTCGATTCTAAATATAGGTTGTTGCAGAGCAGAGCCCAATAGTAGATTTTCAGTGATCCGTATTCCTTCCATTTCGAGAAGGACCAGACTACACCATTATGTTACTTTGTTTGTTCTTGTCAGAAATTTAATTGAGAGAGATTGATAAAGTTAACACGACAATTAATATTAATCACAACCTGCCATCAATTAATTGAAACAACTTGATCATATTTTTTTTCTAAATTAATTGAAAATGTTTTTTTGTCAATTTTATAATAAATAAAACGTTTTTATTTTTTATAATCTTTTAATATAAAAAATATCAAATTAATCTTATCTATTATAATACGTCCACTAACTCCTCTCACAACTGCTACATTAAATTCCACTATTATAAAAAAATATTCATTCTTCATTAAAATCTGCACAAATTTAACACTCGTATAAATTTCCGTGTCGAATTAAAACGTTTTGATTAATTCTAGACGGAGGGAGTATCAGATTATGATGGTCCATCTTTTTCATACTCATTTATGTTCTGCTGGTACTGATGAAATTTCAATAGAAAAAATGGATTTATATCATGATAAATTAAATTCAAACGTGTTTAATAAAAATTAATGATCGAGATTAAAATATTATGATAAATAATTTTATGTTTATGGACATCTCAATTAATTGATTCTCATCTCAGATACACATCTCTTTTTATCTTTTTGTTGTAATAAACATATCTAAATTTGGATATGACATCAAATATAAAATATATCGATCAAGCCCAATTTCAATTCTGGCTTTATATAACTTCTAAACCGTGAGATCAGCCCTTGTCATAGTCTCGACGAAGAGTGTCCTTTGAAAAATACTCCCTCCATGGATTCTTATGACGCTACGAAGTAGTATTTACTTTCATCAAGAAAAGAAAAAAAACCAGTATTGAAGTAATATTTACTTTTACAGTGTTTTATTTTTATATCCAACGGTGTCCAATCATTTTGCTTTCTTCATCGTTTGAAAATACATACTTTAAAATACGACTTATAACTCTATGATAAATTTGCATAATGTAATATTTGATCATCTCATTATATTAATCATAATTTACCTGATATGTTTCCTAAATCACTAACATGAAGCATGCCTTGATGACCGTCATGAACGCATTGCATTTCACAGGCTGTTTTGGAATCTATCCACTTGGCTGATTAGTTTGTGAAAATCACTTGTTTAGTAGTAGATCACTAACATGGTTAAATACTAATTAATCAAGTTCAACAATTAATTTAAGTAGAGACAGATAAGATTCGCACTGAAAGGAAGAGTTTTTTCCCATCATGTTGCCGGCCATTATTGTTGGCCAAAACACCATAATAGCCAACTTTCTTTATTGATTCCTTGTTTATGTGAGAAACAATTAAGTACAATGATTATATCTAAGCCGCTAAATTTGTGTAAACATCCATGTTAAAGTCCAACCTAAGAACAAAGTTTCATATTCTCTCCCTATCGTGAATGACAGAACCACATCAATAATATATTATTAAGATGTGATTTGTGCAGTTTATTATTAAATCTCAAGTTACCCCTTTTAAATATGTTCTATATTGTTGTTTTGACAAAATCTTAGTGGTTTCATGATGTATTCATCATATATCGTGCAAGCGGTAAGTTCTTTTTATGGAAAAGGTCAAGATTTATTATTTGTATGAAGTCAGAAAACCGATCTGAGTAGTATGTAAAATTTTATCAGTGATAAACTCCATACCTCTATGCCATATCCATATATATACATTTTGATATAATATTAAAGAATCAATTTTATAAGAAATTAGCCGAACTGATAATATAAGACCTGTAATATATGTCAACATATATCATATATCTCGATGTGATATCATAAAATCACACAGGATATTAAAATGTAGACACAGACACTTACCATATTCTCCTAGTCATAAAAAAGCAACACCCAGACATTTAGATTTCAATCAAAATAGACCAATCTCTACCTTAATTGTGTGGGAAGAATTTTCACACGATGACCATAATACTATTCAAAAGCAATTAATTAACCGATAATAAATATATATACCAGAGAGATAAACCAAGTAATTAATTATCATAATGACATATTATGAGAGGAAGCAACCCAGGTGTCGTGGCAAAGCCAAGAGAGAGCTCTTTGTGTGTGGCAGTAACATGACTAACATCAATACCCACTTTTAGGTTTAAAAGTTGATAAAAACATGAGATAAGGCAAATATTAGCTAGAATAAAGCCTTCAATAATAAAGGAACTAATTTATCCGATACTCATGCTTGTATAAAAAGTTCATTATGTCGCATGTAACATAACAATATTATCCCGTGAGAATGCTCTTTTCCCCCTCCCCCCTTCCTTTTGAACTTGAAACATATACGTGGGTTGTCTATCCGTCAATGTAAGTGAAACTTGTCGTTTATTCTCACATCTGCGATGATATCATTGGGAGAAATTAGCCCCAACAAGAAATCATATTTATAAGGTTTATGGCAAATATACTTGTATATTACCCAATCTTGTTATCAAAGCTCAACGCTGCGAGCATAGAGACCTTATTAAAGGATCAAGCTTGTCTTTTACGATTAGATTCGGTTAAATATATCTAAAAATTTAACAAAAGAATTAATTATTAGGATCTATAACAGACCGACGATAAAATTCAATATCGATCCAGATAGGGTCTGATTATTCATATGAGTGAACTATATATATCTTTAACCCAAAACCTAAATTTACGAATAGAAAATTTTTCATTTATACATGATACTTTATTCTTTTCCGATATAAATAGTGGATAAACCTATTCATGTAATGAAAGTTAATATTCAGCATTCTTCCAAAAGATAAAGAGATGCGGACTTGTTATAAACAAAAGTAGCCTTTTATGTTAAGGGTGGGTTGGGTTGGGTGAATTAGCCTCCAAATTTAATGCCCTACAAGTGACTAGTGAGTGATATATATGTAGCCCACTCCCTATAATTTTTCACTCTTGTACCCCTTCTAGCTGAATGAAGTGATGAATTGAGCCCCCACCCCAATCTTGCCTGCCCTGTGACCTGCCCTGACCTTTATCAAGCTAATTTGGATGGTCCAAACTAGTAAGCTGGTGTTGAAGGAGAAGTAGAAAGCTACATCATTGAAAGGCATGGAGTTTGAAGTTGAAGGTAGTGAGGGTGAAGGTTTATGGCACTCTCCCTTCCTGTCTCGCTCGATCGCCCAGGGCTTTGGTAATTGACATAGTTGCATTCACATTTGTGAATGGGTTCACGTATATATATGTTATCACAATCAAGAAGGATTAACTCATTGATAAACAATCATTTCTTTAATCACGTGATTAGGATTAGGATTCGATATTTGTTGAGTATATCAGGAGACACAGTAAACATATTAAATTAAAAAATCAATCTATGTTATAACAGGGATAAGATCATGACTCGTCCCTCGATCAATAGTTTGTGTCATGCTTTAGTTAAGCGGGAACTCAATCACATATAAATAACCTATTGCCAAAGACTATATATGCATGCATCTACATAATTAATGACTACATGTATAATCTGAAAGCTAAGATAAGAGTAGCTAGCATGTGGCAATCGTGCTTCCTAAGCAAGACCTCAAACGGTACATGCACTTTATTAGATCTTATGCAGCTTAAACAAACTTACAGGAAAAAAGGCGTAAATAAAAAGGCAATGTTATTTTTCTCAGACGTAAATAAAACGTCTTTTGTAAAACCATGATCAATCATATCATGCTTCAGTGGATTTTTCTCCAGGTTTAAAGGATAAATAAAAAATTTTCACCGGCCTTTATATCTTTTAAGCATTGGAGTTGTTATGGCTATGGGGCAACCTTTGTGGGGATAAGAGGGTGCAGCCAGAGTACAGGACTTGGACAATTTTTGGTAGCTATGTACTCTCCTCTAACCTTTAATGCTAAGAGGACATGCACTCTCAAACAAGATCGATCGACAACAAGTTGAGCATATATACACATGTATGAACAATGATGAAATGGCTATGTATACAAAGTTGAAGCGAATAAAAAAGGGCATGAAATGCTTGGCTATACGTTAGCCATGGTATGAATGGCAATGGATATTGCCTCGACGCGTGCATTTGAGGTTAGATGTGAAATGATCATAGGAGTGCATTTGAGGTTAGATGTGAAATGATCATAGGAGTGCATACAGGGCCAGAATGTCCAAACCTCTCTGTGCCGAATGTCTCTTACTGTAACTGCCTTTTAATTGAACTTGCGATCTCATCTCACGTCGATGTTACCATCGATGATGGCTAAACCAAAAGTGTATACTCCTGATAAGTAGGTAAACTAATTCAAAGAAATGTCATCTTAACTTGAAGGCAACGACATTTTGTTTTATAATGGAGTATAACTGATAATTGTAGAGATATGTAACTCATAAGTATAATCTACTTTATAGAAAAAACTTATAAAAGACTAAAGATACTTTAAAGGTATGTAACGAGCATATGCATCGGAAGGTTTAGAGTCTTGATTCTCCATTGATCTCCCTCGAATTTCTAAATAAGATTCATGCATGTTGCATAAATTCAATGTCAAGGTACTCTAGGAGAGGACAACCAACATGTCCTAGAAAGAAAAATTTTAAATTTTAAAGGACAAGTCTTTTTCCTCCAGTTTTTCTCCCAAAACTTTAAGCAAAGTAACTCTCAATTTGTCCTTAAAGTTCTTGAAACATTTACTTTCTAACCTCATGTAATCAAGGCTATGAAACAGGAACTTTCATTAATTTTTTGCACCAAAATTAGATCTATTTTTACAGAGGAAAGCAATTCCTGCAGAGACTGTTGATAGAACAAAGTTCGCGTCTTTTCTTGTTTCAATAGTCACTTTATGAGTTGTATGTATGTGACGTGATATAGTCGTGTTTGTGCAAGATTTTGGCAACATTACAAGACATCAACAACTTCCTATGTCGACCAAGCTTTGAAAACCTTACAATAAGGATATTCATTTTTATAAGATCATGCTTCTCAAGTTTTATGAGGAATTAATTGTAATTTTTTTTACTGTTTGATTTTTTATATGTCAAAATAATGCGTCACCTTGATTAGGAATCCGGCACCTGGCTTGAAGTTTACGCCAGATAATCAATCTATGTTCTTAAGGATGAGTATATGGGCTATTGATCAAACAATCTCATTTAATTCTCGACGAAAGACGAAGACAATCTTTCTGATTGTGTACATACATTCTTTTCTCTTAGATTTCATTCTAGCCTGGAGCCTAATTCATGTTGGATACGTTGAGTTGGGAAAAATACTTCTCGTTATATATTTTTTGCTATGGTTCTAAACTATCATAACAACGAGTGTTACGACTGAGATCATTACAGATTACACGAGTTTTTAATATTGCGTTATGTGCATGTCTCGTTTTGGTGAATTCAAGTTCACATGTTTCCTTACCGTTAGCTTCTTTACTTTCTCCTTTGCAACTTAAAATATAGCACGTTTATGTGCAAGCCTAATTGGAATAGGTTTGCTGATAGAACAGGTTAATAAATGAAAGCATGAATGACTTTACCCCTACATGGATAGCTCCATTGTTAGTTGCAGAAAAAAATTACATGAAAAGAATATTGTTTCACTTTAGGGATACCTAACACGATAATCATATAATGTAGTGATTTATAGGGGACTTTACATGGGAATGTGGTGCAACAAAGATTAATTTATTTGCCAAGTTTAAAAGGTCAAGCTATTGAGATGACATCTCAAACCTCCATCAACTTATGTTGCAGATGCCCTTTCTCATCATCTATACTGGTTTTAAATTCAATCACAATATATATTTTTTTATTTTATTTTCGACTTTAAAAAAAACCTAACATTGATTTAGATCAATGATAAAATTATTTAAATTTTGAATCGTTTGTGGAATTATCAAATATCATTTTATGTAAAATTATCATAAAATAATAATGATAATTTAAATTATGTATTTCGATTTTGAATCAATGACGTAATTTTTTTTACGTCGGTAAGACAAATAATAAAATTCTTTAAAATACGTATTAAATAATATAATGATAATATAATATTGGATCTTTTTATGAGACGAAAGGAATAGTACATAAACTAACTAACCTGATTTTCTGTTGTCGAAAAAACTCTGATTAACATTTTGTTTTCTCATAACTCGCGCGAATTAAAACCAAATGAGTGCTCTTGGATTTGCCAATGTTTTCTTGAGAAGTCAGTCACACTTATCGCAACACTTGTATGATTCAAATGAACATCAACTTAAGATAGACACCTAAATTTGCCATGGCACAACGAGAAAACCGCAATTGATCAATAGTTCAACAATAAACATGCATACATGAATACATAGTGAAACTATAGAGCCATTATGATGAAAAAAGATGCACCATGCAGGTTGCTTTGCTCCATAGAAAAATTGGAAGACAAAACAAAATCTTGAATAGTATACAGAGCAACTCAAAAGGACAAGCATGTTAAAGAAGATTACTATTGGTTTGGTGTCTCCAACCACAAGATCCAAAAGCAACTTTCCACATCTTGTATCTTTGTGCGAACAAACATCAAATTCCCTGTTCTCGCTTCTGTTTTAATTTTTCTCCATTTCGTATAGTACTATTGCTCGTTCAAAGCCCCAATTTCCTTCAGTGTTTGAGCAAATAACAACATAAAATGCTCGGGGGAAAACAATCCGATCCATAATTTTAGTCTTTATCATTTCATCTTAGTTGAACTAATCTCCAGCTTTAGATTTCCCGTCATTTCAAATATATATGTCTCAAACCGCACGTTCCTTAAATCTTTATTTCCTTTGTCATTAGTAGAATATAACATGATTATATAAAAACATTATAAAGTCATATTTTTTAAAAACCTAAGAAAAGTATTTTATCATTTTCTTGAATACCTGCAATAAATAATCTGGATTCAATACATGTAATAGTATTATTTTTGTATCATATTAAAAAAAATTAACTGAACGATAAATTGTTTCTTTACTACTATCATAGATATAATAAACATAATATTATGCATATATTGTTTTTCCTACATCATACAGTCATAGAAGTAGATTTTGGACAAATCTTGTGCAACTACCAAAACATTGCAGATATTTTTCCCATTCTAGAACTCACACACAGTTACATTAGGCGAACTCAACCCAAACCCAACCCGAGAAGACCGAAACGACGCGAAAAAGAATAAACCTCACCTTCGTCGCATCCCAAACAAAAAAACAACCCAAACCTCCTCGTTCCTCTCCCCCCCTTTCTCTTCCCCCTCATATCTAGTCATCGTCTCCTCCCTTTCTTCCCCCCTCTCCCCATCTCTCCCAACTTTCCCTCCCCTCACTTCCCTTCTTCTCTCCTCACCAGATCTCCCCACTGTCTCTCACACGCGCTCCACCCACCACACTCTCTCCCCCACGCGCCACCGATCTCCGCCTCATCCTCCACCAGATCCGCACACAAACGCGTTTTTGAAACGCCGAGTTTCGAGTCGCCGTGTTTCGCTGAGGGCGTTTTCGTTCTCCGATGGAAATGCCCTCACCACCATCACCACCACGACGACGACGATGATGAGGAATCACGAGCACAACTCCACCGCCACCGCCACCGACGACGGCGACGAGGAAGAGGAAGAAGACGAGGAGGAGACGAAGAACGCGGTGGTGGAAGAGGAATCGGAGGAGTGGTTCTACGAGTCGCTTGATCGGATCCTGTCATCATCGAATCCGTCCACATCGGGCTCCGATTCCGACCCCGACGATAACTCCTCTAGTTCTCGGAATCATCGGCGGCATCGGTCCAGGAATTCGGTGACGTGGACCGGGTTTCCGCTCGATACGCGGAGCTGCGGGGCTTGGATCACGGAGTCCTTTGATTGTTCGGTGGAGCAGCGGCGCGATCGGCTTCTCCAAGCGCTTGGACTTGGTGGAGATGTGGCTCTTTCCAGGAGAGATGGGAGAGGGGTTGGTGGTAGCGGTAGGGTTTCGGATTCGAGTCGGTTGGTGTCGGTCGATGAGGGGAATTGTGGTGGCTCGGGATCGAAATCAAAAGGTCCCACCGATTTTGAATTGGAGAATGAACGTTTAGTTGGGGCTCGTTCTTGTTCGAATCGTTCGAGTTGTTTTGGTTCTCATGTTGTATATAATAGTAATGATGCTGTTGTTGACGAAAAGAGGAGTGATGAAGGTACTAATAGTTCTGTCGGTGATGATTTTGCTGGTGATGGATTGGAATTGAATAAGGTGAGAACCAGTAGGACGAATAAGATTCATGGCGAATCGGGCAATGTGACTCCGAAATGTGGTTGTGGAGAAGATGTGGAGTGTGATCGTGATGAGGAGGATGCGGGGGAACGGATGTGCACCATTAAGAATCTCGACAATGGGAAAGAGTTTGTGGTGAATGAGGTAAGGGAAGACGGGATGTGGAAGAAGCTAAGAGAGGTCGGGACGGGGAGACAGTTGACGATGGAGGAGTTCGAGATGTGTGTCGGGCATTCTCCCATTGTCCAGGAACTTATGAGACGGCAGAATGTGGAGGAGAGGGGGAAAGGTGACCGAGAATCGGAGGATACAAATGGGAGTGGTGAGAATGGTTTGAAGTTGAAGAAGAAGGTCAGTTGGTTGAAAAGTATCAAGAATGTGACGAGTAGTGTTAAAGTGAGTAAAGAGAGACGTAGCAGCGATGAGAGGGATACTTCGTCTGATAAGGGTGGTCGGAGGTCTAGCTCGGCCACTGATGATAGCCAGGATGTCTTGTTTCATGGGCCCGAGAAGATTCGTGTTCGTCAGTATGGGAAGCCTGTTAAGGAGATATCGGCGCTCTACAGGAGCCAGGAAATCCAGGCGCATACCGGGTCGATTTGGACTATTAGGTTCAGCTTGGATGGGAGGTTTTTGGCTAGTGCGGGTGAGGATTGTGTCATACATGTCTGGCAGGTGGTTGAGTCGGAGAGGAAGGGAGAGTTGTTGATGGACAGACCGGATGATGGAAGTTTGAACCTCTCTTTCGGGGTGAATGGATCACCGGAGCCAAGTTCGAATTCCCCCAAATTGGATAGCCCTGTGGAGAGGAAGAGAAGGGGGAGGACATCCATCAGTCGGAAGTCTTTGAGTGTTGATCATATTGTGGTGCCAGAGATGATTTTCGGGCTTTTGGAGAAACCAATTTGCTCATTCAGGGGGCATCTTGATGATGTCCTTGACCTTTCTTGGTCCAAATCTCAGGTTAGTCCTCTATTAATAGCCTCTCGCGATTAAAAACTTATGAATCTCATCACTGCACCTGCATGATCGTTGTTACGTGCTCCTTTTTGGAATGAATTACTGAGAAAGTTTATGTTGTATTTGAGCTATTGACCTGTTATGTGTGTATTTATGCTCTGCATTACTCATTGAGGTAAAGAGAATTTCGTTGGATTTCAATGTAGTAAAAGATCAATTTAGAATGGCGTCTAATTCTCCCCTGATGATTGCACGCTGTTTTGCTCGGTGAGAAGGAAGAATCTTTGATTTCAAACCCTATTCCATCCTTGTTGTGAATTGTGCTTGATCTCACCTTCGAAAGTTCTATATTATGCTATTGCTTTCCCTAACTGGTAGAGAGATGTGAGGATATTCTTCACTTTGAGAATGTCACCTACTAGGGAAATTGTCCGTTACTTCCTCCGTTCCATAATATAGACAACGGTTTGACCCGATACGTTGATTTATGTGTGTGTTGAATTTGTGAGGAGGAAGAAACAATATTTGATGAAGAAGGTGTGAGAGGAGATAGTGGGTATATGGCAAATAGCGATTGTTTTGGTTTTTTTATGTGATAAAAGTTATTAAATATGATATGTCCCATATATTTTGGGACGATTTAAATAGACAAGTGTTGTTTATATTATGGAACGCAAAGAGTATAATTTATCTTGTTGGTCGATATTACTACTGATTACGCTGCCTCTTGTTGAATGTATATATTGGGTTTATGATCATTTAAGCATGCTCAATTGTATGTATGTGTATTTAGACTTGTGCGAGTTGAGGTCATCTAAGATTCAGTCATATCTCTATCCGGTTCTTGGAATGTAAAAATTGGGATTTTGTGATTGCCTACTACACAAGGATCTAAGATGCTTTTTGTTTTTCAAAATAAACAACTGCCTCCACTTTCCTCAAAAGAGGATTTTAGTTTTAGTTTGGGTCTACGACAGCTATTCTGGTTGAGAAATGCTTTCTCTTGTATGTTGTTTTTCTATTTTTCAGAACACCCTGCCGCATATTCCTTCATATGTATATGGGAAATCTGAGATGTTGTATGTACCTGTTAAATGAGTGACCAGTATGACTCGTTTAGTACAGACTTCGCGTCCTTGTCTTTGGTCCACTGAGATCCCGTGTCTGAAAGGGAGCAATGGGGAGTGAATTGGATGAGTGTAATCAGTACAATGAGCACTGGAATGATTGATGTACCAATAAGTTGCTACTGTGCTTTGTCTGCTTCCAAACAGTGAAAGAGGGTTGTGTCCATTTGTGAATAGGAGCATTTAGTGGGCAGAGACATAACGGTTACTGGGTATTGAATTTGATCAGTTTCCTTTTGTCTCATATGGGACCTTGAATAGTTATTATGGTAATTGTCATTGTGAATTTTTGTATACTTCAAAACCCTGTGGCCTGGTTGCTAATGTATAGCTTATCGTTGGCCTGCCTTCAGCTTTTACTATCATCTTCCATGGACAAAACTGTGCGGCTCTGGAACCTATTTAGCAAGACTTGTTTGAAAGTGTTTTCCCACAGTGATTATGGTAAGCACATCTGATTTGTTTATTTTATGCATACCCATTCTGAAATCATTTTGAAATTTCTATGATAATGTGAGAAGTATTCATCTTTCAATTTGCACCTCTGTCCTGCCTCAGTTCTTACAGGATTTGATAAACTTTGAGATACATATGTTTCAAAAGCCCCCCCCCCC
>LIEC01006534.1:22825-33913 GCA_001925005.1 Drosera capensis
CCCCCCCAAAGAACAAAAGTGAGTTAATAAACCTGAATGGAATTTGTTCTATATGTTGGCCTTCAGTCTTCTTTATGATTAGTAGTGAATGGGAAAAAGCGACTTGGTTTATGCTCTACAGAAGAAAATATAGTTGGGATTTCATGAGGTAAAGGAACATAAATGCTGAAGTGCACTATGATAGAAAAAGTGGTGTAAAAGAAAAATGCAATACCTGGATCAGTGCCAAAATGCTGCATGTAACTTTCATAGGAATGTACATTTGAGTTAAATTCTTGATGCTAGAACTTCTATATGCTTGCCACATTGCGAGGGAAGTAAATCTGAGTGCAAACTTTCCATTATTGTCTACATGCTATAAAATCCTTCCTAGTCGACTAACCTCGTTGCCTTTTCCTCGAGGTTGCCTTTTCCATTTTTGATGTTGATTTGATTTGCCTTGTCACTTTTTCAGCTGATTAGACTCTTAGAGATATTAATGCCCTTGTCATTTTGAATTGTGGATGATACAGTGACTTGCATCCAGTTTAATCCAGTTGACGATAGATACTTCATTAGTGGTTCTCTAGATGCCAAAGTTCGGATATGGAGCATTCCCGATCGTCAAGTTGTTGACTGGAATGATCTGCATGAGATGGTGACTGCTGCTTGCTATACCCCAGATGGCCAGGTTGGTAATCTACATTAACAGTTCAGTTCTGCGCCAAATATATTTGTCAGGTTTCTAGATCTTGCCTAACCAATTCTTGTTTGTTCATGAAGGGTGCATTAGTTGGTTCATATAAGGGTAACTGTCGGCTGTATAACACATCTGGTATAGTTCTGAATCATAAACTCTCATAGTTTGTATGCTAATCCAACGATTAGGCTTGAGTATAAAAATTGCTCTAATCTTTCTTTCAGAAAATAAGTTGCAACAAAAAGCTCAAATCAACCTCCAAAACAAGAAAAAGAAGGCGCATCTGAAGAAAATCACTGGCTTTCAGGTAGGAAGCTATTCTGCTTCTATTTCTTGAACATGTTGTATTTTTCATATTTTATTTGTGAGAATTTTTAGCTTTGGATGTACTGATATTCTCATATAGCTAGTTCGTCACACTTTTGTTGTCTCTTGGACAGTTTTCTCCAGGAAGTTCATCTGAAGTTCTCATAACTTCAGCAGATTCACGGGTTCGGGTTATTGATGGTGTTGACCTGGTTCACAAGTTCAAAGGTAGGAACAATTTCCATGGCGATCACCTCACATGTTTAATGATTGATGCTCCCAGAGGCACCCTGGTGGAGTAATGCCTTTTTTTTTTTTTATAAGATTTTGTGAAATCTTGGCACTGTATAAACATTTAGAACTGTTTATCCTGGTCTATTTCTCAGCCACCAATGCTCTCTACGAGATGTGAAACTGAACAGAACCTAACACAGTGACAGACTTTGAAAAGAATTATTAGTATTACAGTACTAGTGGCTTCTATCTTAGTTCAGATGGATGTTGCAATAAAATGCCTAATCTAGGCTGTTGTCTTTGCTGGAAGGTTTATGATTATTGTGTGCCTGATGCTTGAGGGTGGCTCTTGCCTCTTGTTTGCCACTTGAGAGACGATTTTAGAGAGAGAGAGAGAGAGAGAGAGGATAGGATGATGATTTTAGCGAATGGTTCAGGGTAGGAGGCATAGATGTTTGCTTCTCATTTTGCGATTGTGATTAGGAAATAGAATTACAATGGTGTTTTGAATTATTGTTAAGAGGCGGACTAAGTGCAATGGTCTTTTGAAGCATAGATGTTTGCTTCTCATTTCGCGATTGTGATTAGGAAATAGAAATACAATGGTGTTTTGAATTATTGTTAAGAGGCGGACTAAGTGCAACGGTCTTTTGAATTATTGTTAAGAGGTGGACCAAGTGCAACGCTAGTGTATATGCCATTTGAATATTCTGCTAGCTTTTTACCTTTGAACAGTTGGGTGCCTAACTGGTCATTACAGTCCTTTATCCTTATATTCTATGGTTATGGTATTTACAGTCAAATAAGCCAATTTGTTTAGAATTAATTGAGTGTCTTCAGATGTCTATTTTCATATACTTCTCTGCAAGAGTTGCAGATTCCTTACTGTGCTTCATGTGCTTGAGACCTACGTTTATCAAGTCTTGAGTCAGTAATTGAAAATTTGTTTCCATACGCCTTTGCTATTGTCATGACCAGGGAGCGACTTGTTGGTTAAAACTCGGTTAGGAGGGGATTGTGCTGCATGGCTTCGCGAGTGTATGCATTTCCATGATGGAAGATGCATTTTTCTAAACTACATAAATGTAATCTGCTGTAGTTTTTTATTTCGTTAGGCCCTTTTGTTTCCGCTTTCAGTTTTGTGACTAGTCGCTTTGATTTATTTTCGTGTTTAGGGTTCAGGAACACTAATAGCCAGATCTCAGCTGCCATCTCCGCCAACGGAAAGTATGTGATATCTGCCAGTGAAGATTCCCATGTCTATGTGTGGAAGCATGAGAGCGATTCACGGCCTAGCAGAAGCAAATCTGTTACAGTGACGCGCTCTTATGAACACTTCCACTGCCAGGATGTATACGTGGCGATCCCGTGGCCTGGCATGGGTGACTCCTTCGGACCACAAGACTCAGGTTTCAGAGAACAGAATGGAGCATACCACTATCAGGATGAAATCTCATCAACCAATCATCCCCCGTCACCTGTGGAGAATGAAGACACCCCATCAGCATCTGCCTGTAACCACAGCCCTCTTCATCGGGCTATAGCAGGAGCAGCAAACAGTTACTTCTTTGACAGGATTGCAGCGACATGGCCGGAAGAGAAGCTTCTTCTGGCTGCAAAGAATCGCAGTCCTCATCCAAGCTTGGATTTCTCCAATGGTGTGATGCAGAATAGAACAGCCTGGGGGATGGTGATTGTGACCGCCGGCCTAAGAGGTCGGATAAGAACTTTCCAGAATTTTGGGTTGCCCATTCGAACGTAGTCTCAGACCAAGCAAATGCACACATGATTCTCAGACAAGACGGGGTTTTATAGAATCTTTAGTGGGTCGATATATGTAGCCACATTTGTGTACAGAGAGGTATCAGGTGAGTTACGGTGTTTTGATGAGGTTCTTTTTAACATTGTTCGCGATGTTTCGTCGGAAGAGAACGTAAGACGTCCATCCGATAGAGGGAAAATTCAATTTGTTATAGGAGAGGAAAATTTGTTTACACCATGAAACCACAGATGGAATGGATTCTGTAATCAGGAAGTGTAGATTACCAGCAATCTTTCTCAATAGTATGAATGAATTCTTTCAGTGCTCGTCTCGTGCTGCTCCCCATGGGTAAACTGCAAACAGTGCTCAACACGATTTAGTCTCCTTGCTGTTACCATGTGTTTGGATGTTGTATAGCACCTCCATTTGAGATTATTATAGGCTTATCCGTTCGGGAACATTGATCAAACAAAATTTTGTTTCGTGTAAGAAGCTAGAATATGTTTGGAACTTGTGAACAAGACATTCCTTATAAAAACGTTCAGATTGTGGATCATGCTAAACTCATTACATATGAACCATGTGGACAAATTGAATCAATTCTTACTGATGAGCGAGACCCAATATGCAATTCCACATATATGTATTTTGGATATTGGATACGGTTTACTAATTCATGATTTGGTTCATTTCTCGACTCTATCAAAAATTTTAAAAGGTTCATTTGCTTCTATTTTATGGAGATAATTAAGTTCTTGTCTCAATATTATGATCATGTTTGTGTGTGGATTAGATTACTTAATTATGTTTCTAAAGATAAATCCATATGTTCATACATTGGATTAAATTACTAAAATTAACACTTGAACAAGTTAACCCTGATTCTACTTCAAAAAAAAAAAAAAAAACCTGGATTCATGCCAAGGCCCAGTTTACATGAACCCTAATTCCCCAAACCCCAAAATCCCCAAACCTCTAATCCCTAGCAAAAACATATTAATCCAAATCCAGAAACCCAATCCTACAACATTCAGGACCTTAAACATCAAAGATCTTTTCCAACTCGTGCGAGAGCAAGAGGAAATTACGATTGTGAGCGATAGGCGGCTGAAAGGTTAACCTCACCATGATGAGTATATATTGTTATGTTTCTGTTTAGAAGTGCAGCGGCAAGACGACTCTGCATATCTCAGTCCTGTTTGGAACCTATTCATTTATTTATGAATAGTATTATGATTTCCATGGAATTTAGGCTAATAAATCGAAAAAAATAATATATTAATTATATTTATTCACGAAAAAAATCATAAAAATTTAATATCTCAAATCATATTTTAACATATTTATTTTGATAAAAAAACATAATTTTTATAAATATAATTTTAAAAATAATAAAATCTCAAATTATCCTAATCCGACAAAATGCAACGTGTTCCCCCACCCCTCTCCCGTATCTCCCCGACTCCCTCACTCCTCCCTCATCCGCCACCACTCCCCACCATCAAACCCAGCCGCCGCGTCGCGCCAGCCCCTCCTTCCCTCTGTCTCCCCCTTCCCCCCCTCCTCTCCCTCAGCCTCACAACCTCGTCCCTGTTCCCAGCCGCCGCCGCCGATCTCAGCTCCGCCACCGCCGTGCCACCACCAACTACCGGCCAGCCCCAGTCCGCCACCCCGAGCCCAGAAGGTGCCAACGCCGCCGCCGCCCGCGCCACTTGCAACCGGCCAGCCGGAGGATCTCCGCAATCACCTCTCCACAATCGCCCATTCCCGTTCGGCCCCCTTCCCTAACCCAACCCCATCCCGAATCCCTCTTGTTTTAGAATTATTGATATTGTTGATGGTTTTGGGAAAGTGGATGAATTTGATGAGGAGTTGAGGATGGGTTTGATGATGGGTTGATGACATGTTTGAGTTCTTGATGAAATTGGTAACGTGTATGGCGGTTTGGGTGATAACTTTGAAGGGTTAGGGTGCCCCATGAGCAATCTCTGGGATTCGGGATTAGTTAAGAAATTTTGGGTGTTTGTCCTTGCATCACGAGAAATAAATCAAGCCAATGTGAAAGCAAGACTTATGGACTTTAATTTGATAAAATCGTTAATCTAACACGCGACGAGTTATAACTTAGTGGGTAATGTAAATAATGAAAGACAATTAACCCTAGTATAATAAGTCGTGGTTAAGACTTATCTAATTAAGCGAATGGAACATGATATCAAAGGCCATCCTATAAGAATCTAATAACCACTAAACTTAAATGTGACAATGAACTCCTCACATGTACAAATATACAAGACGATGAAGTCTGGCCCCAGAAAAGGTCAAGTCACACGTCGAGACGAGTTTGACTGGAATGAGGCAAGTCAACCTTTACACGGGGAGGGAGTCCTTGTTATGTTGTGGTCGCATTGAATAAGGAGAGGATATCCCCTGATTTATTATACTATGATCGCATTGGATAAGGGCGGATATTCCCCTGATATATTATATGGTGGTTGTATTGAATAAGGGATGAAAATCCTTTTTATGATTATGTGATCGCATTAGATAAGGGACGAAAATCTCTTCTATGATTCTGTGGTCGTATTGGGAAAATATGAGGAAAAATTCTTTTTTTTTTGTGCGGTGGGGTCGTAATTCAAAGTGGAAGGCAATATTACTATAGCGCGTGGACCTCAATTAATACTATCAATGAAACATGACGGGATTGGTCGACGTAGGGACGTAAATAAGTGAATATTAAAATAAAAGAGTGATAGAATAATTGTGGCCTAAAATAATCATAATAATAACCGAAAAGGGTTTTTAATATATCGTCAGACGTGTTATGCTATAACAGATGTCAGGTTATAGTACGTGACGTTCCATTCATGGCAATATCCGGGGTGTACTGAGCGGATCTTTTGTTAATGAGTTTTCCTGTTTGTTTTGTTTTGTTCCTTGTTTAGCTTCAGATGAGGATGACGAGACATCCGAGTAACTACGTCTGAATGATTTTTTCTTGTATACTATGTATTAGTTAGAATGTGTAGCAGTACATTGAGCCTTAAGATCAAATTACGGATGATTATAATAATTGAGTGTTGCGCTCTCTTATTACTTGGGTGTGGTATCGAGGATTGTATAATAATCTTTATAGGATGCATATCAGTGGACTTGGTTGTGTGTGATGAGATTTATTCATAATTACTCCCTCTTACGTTCTCTTATGTAAACCCTTCTACGATTTTGCATTGTTATGGACTCCTGTCCGTAGTGGCAGTGATCTCACGTGTCAATATGTTAGATATTGGTCGTGGCGCTACACCTAACTAGCTTTTGAATGTATGTGTAGGATTGTGCAAGGATATTGATTTGCTTCCAGAACTCTTTGAGGTCCATTTTTTTTTAATCAAGGGTGTGATGGCAATGGAGATTGATCAAGCTCACACTGATTATAGCAATGCCATTGAAGAAGAGGAGTATGTATTGCTTGATCTCAACGGTGTTTGTGTATTCTTCGATCTCGTGCCTGATACACCATATGTTTTATCCGTGAGTTTCATCAACAGACACTCAGCTTTGGATTAATGTGGAATTATGGAACCATTTGTTGTGTTTAATACTTCTGTGAGGTTGTATAATCAATCACCATGGTTGGCCGCTCGATTCGTGAATTTTTTCTCTGCTCAATCGTGAGATGGTATTGTCTTCAAAGCTAGAATTTATTGTGATTATTAAAAGGGTATATGTTGGTTACTTGGATCTGAGCATCATAATTTTGTCCATTCAATTGAGCATAGCGACCACATGGTCGTGATGCAATCGGGACAGCTTAGGTGTAGCCTGTAGGTGGTCTATACGGTCTTTGTTCTTTGTTTCCTGGAATTCAGTTCGTGTCATCTCATCCTTGTTCGTGTTTCAGATTAGATCTACTAATCCTTGGATTACTTCATTTCTTTCACGGTTGCTTGTTCAACATATGCTGATTTGATCGTTGTTTCAAGTTTCCCTCGTGTCACGTCGTATTGACAGCTTGTGGCAATGCCTTGAGATGCCTTGATACGAGGAATTGTGTTCGCAAGTTACTTCCCATGGAGCTGCTTTTGGGTGCATCTTGACTGTGATTCCTCATACATTGGTTTCTCATCTGGAGTCTTTTTAATGATTGCAACGATAAAATGCAGGGTCTGGATACGATGAATCCGATACTATCTTCACTGTGATTCCTTGTACGGTGGTTTATCATCTGGGGTCCTTATAATGATTGCAACGATAAAATGCAGGGTCTGGATACGATGAATCCGATACTGACTATTGGTGGCAAATTGAAGCTGGTTAGTTTCACGTTTTTTCGTTCTCAAAAATTGTTGGGAAAAAATAAATTGCATTCATTGTCGGGTTTTCGGTAACTAGTTAGGAATACTGAGAACCTAACAAGAGACGGTGTTATTGTATTGGAAGTTAGAGAAGCAACCATAATCACACAGACACAAGATTTAACGTGGAAAACCCTCCCAAGTTGGAGAGTAAAAAACCACGGAGTGCGCACCGACAAACTGCACTATATCAGCAAACAAGTACAATTGTTCTTCTCAAGTTTTTAGATCTAAAACTTGAGGCATACACAAGAAGTAGTAATGAAATGCAGTAGAGATAACAACAATGGAAACTATCCGTTCCAAAATCTCAATTTCATAAAAACCTGTTTTTCGACAATTGCACGCGGTGTTTCAGGAATTTTCAGCTTGAAAGTTGAAATCTGCTTTTTCACCAAACACTGAAAACTGCTTCGCCACCAAAAACTAAAAAAACCTTAGACCTGTTTTGAAGCTTACTGAAAACCTGAAACTTCGGCTCTGGAAGCTGAAAAACAGCTCTGTTCTCCGTCTCTGGAAGCTTCGCCTCCATAAGCTGAAATGCAACTTTGATTTTTTGAAAGCTGAAAGTGGTTGTGTTTCCTCTCTTTTTGATGTGTGTTTTGTTGCGCCTAAAATGGAAAAAAATGAAACACACAAAACTGAACACGGCTCTTCACACTAGAGGAAGAAAACTGCAGCAAAAGCAAAAGTCCAGGTGTTGCTAAAAAAGACCAATGCACAAGTATTGGTCAAAGTGATTTTTTTTTTCCCTTTCTTGGGCTGGACCTTTTTCCAGGCCCAACATTCAGGTATTGATACTTGATAGATCCTTGTGTCTGCTCACAGATTGGTGAGTATGAAGAAACAATTGAGACATGCTTGGCCTTCTCAGAGACAGGTGAGTCTTACTCTTACTCGCAACGTTGAGAAGAAAGTTGCTTCATTTGAACCGTGGCTGTATTATTTGAATGAATACATCCAAGATTGAAGAAATTCAGATTCCTACTGAGTCCATGTTTGCACTTGATAAACGTGTAATTGTCAGTGTAATGAGAAGTGTCGCAACGGCGCACCAGGGTTAAATTACCCTCTGTCGCCTAAGTGGGACTTATGGGGTTGGCTTGAGGCCTGTGGGAGGCTGATGGTTTAAGTGGTTATAAGCATGGGTTAAATGGTCATATGCTCTAGCCAATAATCTGTTGCAATAAAAACTGATGAAAGGAGAATCAAGGAGAGACTGTGTGCGAGAGATACTTGAATCTACAGTGAATCTCTTGGAACGTTTTTCATGGCAGCCTATGGTCTATACATCGTCTAAACGGACGCATAGATCCTTTTTTAGTCCATTGTCTTGACCAAGCCTTTTGAAATGAGATGTCAACTCTCATCAACCCGTAGGGAGTGACAGTACATTCTTTTTTGACGCAAATGTTCTACTTGCAGTGAAGGCGGTTGTTGGTCATGAAGAGACAGTGCCATCAGAGGCTAACCTTTTCAAGGGTGCGTGCATAGTTGATCCGAATAGAGCTCCTGCCAAGGAGGTCAAGACTATTGCTTCCCTTCATAAGATCCTAAAGTTCAGACTGCTAACCGAGGCCGAGAGTCAGGAACTCGACAATCAAATTGAGTTGCCTATTGAACCGCAGCTTGAACCAGATACCCAGGGACATCAGGGAAAACAGTTGAGACACCAGGTGAATCCCAGCCTGCTGAGCAGCAGCATGTTCTCGATGATAGATTGATTGCTCTCAGCCTTTCACAGGAGTCGAAGTTATATTGCCTCGGAAGATTATAAGTTACAATCATGTCAAATGATTCAATATCACTGGTGGTGTTGGGTGGCCTATTTGCTCATAAGCACTTGTTAACCCTTCTCATACTGATGATATCAACTGATAACATTATAGACTCTTTGCTGCTTTTAGGGTTTTTGTTTCGAAGGACTGTTGCAAAAGAAGGAGAAATCTATCCAGAAACTTATCAGCAACTTAATAGGGAGGGAAAAGATCCAAGGTCGTCAGTTTGTTCACAACGCGAGTCCAATCACATGTGAGACTGAGGATGCAGCTACCACTATGAAATCGACAAAGCGGGCAAGTATTGTTCTTCGACAACCACCTGAAAACACAACTCTCATGAAATATATGCGAGCATTTGCAGTTGCTGAAACTCGACCTGATCATTCTTGAATCCCTCCATGCAGATCGCGCAGTTCTCCCTGTCATTATTCAAACTCCATTCAACCAGCCTCCCCAACCAGCTTGGCGCCACTGGGAGTCCCGACCCATCCCAGTCCGACCATACAGCCACCACACGAAAAATCTCAATATCGAAAAACCCCGACTGGAAATCACTTCTCTGACCATGAATCCTGCAACCAAGATCCCTCAACGGTATAAAACGGTCAAGAAACTCGCCAAGTATTCCTTCTTGACTTTTGAAATCGACATCCCATGCCACAAGCTGTCAGAGGATTGTTGAGATAACATCGACATAACCTGTTAAGTGTGTGTGGCACTGGTACAGCAACTTGTGCCCGCAACACCGAAGAATCATCCTCGTAGATAGCGGTCAGACACTCGGAGGGCTTTTCATGATGCTATTGCCTTCATCGTCGGCGTAATGTAGCATAGCTCGCTGTAGCGGAGGGTGAAGTTGAGGATGAAGGTGTCAGGTGGCGCTGTACGAGTATCGCCTGGAGGGATTTATCAGAAGTTGTTGTATTTGTGCTGCCACCATCACCATGGCCTCCTGATCTGCTGCTGCTTCAAATTATGGAGAGACAGATCAATCATTATAATCATATGGGGAATATGGGGCAGCTACAGCAGCGGCTTACTCCCTACTACAACCCCAACACACGTTCGTTTTGACCGACAAGCAAAAACAACAAACGACAACTCATGTATTCGGATCATAGACAAGTTCAAAGGATAACGAGATATATGCTATCTCACTAATCATAGACAAATATACCTTCTCGAGTTCTGAGTGGGCTTGAACAGAACAAATGAAGCACAATATAGATGAGAAACACTAGATTATGATATGAACGACTTAAATCCCCGTTTATTTTTATATTTAATGACGTGATTAATATTAGAACATATACCATTTGATTGTTATAAATAACAATCACCTCAACATAAACATGGTAAACAATCACCATTGAATCTTTTGATCTTTTATTGATCAAGATTGATTGGTGAAACCTTATGGTATCAAAGTTTAGCAAAGAGGAAATTTGGGAACTAAATCTCGTAAATTTGGTCAGGAGTTCGACAAGAAACACAAAATTGAAAGAAAAATGAAGCCAAATCACCTTAAATTATTTGACATGATGATGAAGGAAATGTTCGTGTTTAATCGAATTATCTTGTGCTGAAGTCTTGAAGATAATTAGTTTGATGCCCCATAGTTCCTCTTATATCAGAATAGTATATGATACTAAGATAATTAGTAAATTATTTGACATGATGATGAAGGAAATGTTCGTGTTTAATCGAATTATCTTGTGCTGAAGTCTTGAAGATAATTAGTTTGATGCTCCATAGTTCCTCTTATATCAGAATAGTACATGATACTAAGGCCTTGTTGTTTTGTATCACCACGAATGATTCAAAAGCAATGGTGGTGTAATTGGATGGTCCATTTGCTCATGACCACTTGTTAACCCTCCTAAAGCAGATATATTGTCAAGCTTATTCTATGATAAAAACTCTTGTTTATTTAGTAAGAGTTTACGAAAGGCAATGTGCCCAGAATTA
>LIEC01006535.1:0-11909 GCA_001925005.1 Drosera capensis
ATTGATTGACAGCCAACTCGACGTTTCTAACCTCGGTCTTCCTCTTTACAGTTGGCCTCTTGCTGCTGTGGGAAAGCTGATACCAGTTCCTCGGACACCTTTGTCCAAGATCGTACTCAAACCATTTAGGCGCTTCAGAAGGTCACGCAGCGCATGAATCTCATCCATGAACTTCGATTTTTTGTTCAGAGCGAGGAGCCTCCAGTATCTTTTTGTCGGGAGGTCAGACTAACACATTGCACAGCTCATGACCAGAAGACGTCTGCTAATTCATACATACCAATCCTGTAGTCAAGAATTCTTTGCCAATCTTGTATATTGTGATACATGTTAATGATATTCAAGCAATGCGAAGAGCAAAGGACTCGTTTATGCCATATGTTCCTTGTCGAGTCTATATCTTGAAGTGAAATACGATGTTACGTGAATGACGCTAATAGTTGCTTACTACTACTACACTACTAATTCAGCAGGATTTGTTCTCTTTACTGTAGATACATCATATTCGAATGAAAACACGTCTCAGTGAAGTTTGATTAAGTGGAAGTTTGTTGGGAATAGACGGATGCGATCTCTAAATTTGATATAGGTAACGTTAAAAAAATAACTGGACAAATGATAAAAAATAAATTGATATCACGACACATATCCAAACACAAATTCGTGTTTATCTTGAATTGTCAAAAACACCGGAATCCCTTACTCCTTTATTGATGGCCTTTTTCTCTGGGCTCTGTGCTCTATCTTTGCTCCATTCCTTTGAACCCATTTTATCGTGCTTTAGAATCATTAGTATGTGTAGCTCCGTTTTCGTTCCCAATTGCTCAACACCGCAGCAAAAGAAGAGGAAATCATGCACTTCACATTGCAGATAAATGTATGCCACAATATGTGCATTTAATGTTCATCTCTTCTTTTGACTATCCCGATCCAAATCAAAGAAAATGCACACTTTTTTTTTCCCCTATCAATGCATTAGGACCATCATTGATTTAAAAACTCAGTCAACTCCCAACTGATCAATACAAAATGATAAAAAAACTTTCATAAAAAATGATATAAAAAATTGATTAAAAAAAAAGGATCATAGATGGCACTGGAGATGGGATATCCAAACCTACAAAGTTTGGATTTCAAAAAAATAAAATCGACAAAACAAGAAATCAATTTGAAGACTGCCTGCTTTCTGAATCATGCTCAACTCTCGAGTATTCATGGTAAATTGTGCTGATTACCAAGCACAATACACAACACAAAAATAGTAAGTGAGAGGAGAAATTATGTCATGGGTTATTAAGAAAAAGTAAAACAATTTTCGTGATCTGTTCAAAATTCCATAATTTATGTTTTACTCATTGCGTCATGAAATATAATAACATTTTCTCATTAAGATCATATTATAAAAAAAAAATCATGATTTGTTATAATTCATTCCATCCATTCAATAAACGACACTATCAATATAAAAATATCCTTTTTTGATAAAATTTGTTAAATATTTAACGTACATAAATATATCTAATTATTCATCTGAGTCAAACTATTTACTCCAACTTAATTCAGTGAAAGTAAATGACATGATTATCACAATCTACAAACAATAAATAATATAAAATAAATATCCCGATTAAGAAAACATTACTCACCTAGATCCCTTCTTCTCGACTAAGAATTTCCGCACAAAAAATTACCCCACCCACACCACATCACAATAACACTACACCCCCTCACTATTTATCAGTGCAGTCTCCTCCTCATTGCAAATCTACTCTTCCCCTTCACTTCTCTCTCTCTCTCTCTCTCCTCACCCATCGACTCTCCGATCCACCAAAATAGCTCCATCTCCGCCGCACATTCGCCGCCGCCGATCACAATTCCACCGTCGATCGGATCGCATCAAAGGTATCCCCTCAATTCCATTTTTTTCATTTATTTTTTTGCGGATTTCGGTTTCATATCAAAGGTACCCACCGACTCTGGTGTTTGATGATCTGATTTCGTTGATTTTGTATCGATTTTGATGTTTGAGAGTGCGATTTGGTGGTTTTGTGGTTCAGATCTGATGGATTAGGGTTTGATTGATTTGTGAGGGGGAGAGAGAGATGGGAGAGAAAATGGAGAAGACGTGTACGTTGTTGGTGTACTTTGATAAGGGGATGCCGGCGTTGGCGAACGAGATCAAGGAGGCGTTGGAAGGGAACGATGTGCAGGCGAAGATCGACGCCATGAAGAAGGCGATCATGCTGTTGTTGAACGGCGAGACGATTCCGCAGCTGTTTATTACGATTGTACGATATGTGTTGCCGTCGCCTGATCATACGATCCAGAAGCTGTTGCTATTGTATTTGGAGATTATTGATAAGACGGATCCACAAGGGAAGGTGTTGCCGGAAATGATACTGATTTGTCAGAATTTGAGGAATAATTTGCAGCATCCGAATGAGTATATTAGGGGGGTTGCGCTCAGGTTTCTTTGTCGGTTGAATGAGGCTGAGATTTTCGAGCCGTTGATTCCGTCGGTGCTGCAGAATCTAGAGCACAGGCACCCGTTTGTGAGGAGGAATGCTATACTTGCTGTCATGTCGATTTATAAGCTCCCACAAGGGGAGCAGCTATTGGGGGATGCTCCTGAGACGATTGAGAAGGTGCTTTCGACCGAGCAGGATCCGTCGGCCAAGAGAAATGCTTTCCTGATGTTGTTCACCTGTGCCCAGGAGAAGGCGGTCGGTTACTTGTTTGATCATATAGATCGGATCTCGGACTGGGGAGAGCAACTGCAGATGGTGGTTTTGGAGTTGATCACCAAGGTTTGTAGGACCAACAGGGGTGAAAAAGGCAAGTACATCAAGATCATCATATCCTTGCTCACTGCCCCTTCGACAGCTGTGGTATATGAGTGTGCTGGAACACTTGTTTCTCTCTCTTCAGCGCCGACAGCTATAAGGGCAGCGGCCAACACTTACTGCCAGCTTCTGTTGTCTCAGAGTGATAACAATGTTAAGCTCATTGTTCTTGAGCGTCTTAATGAGCTCAAAACTTCGCACAGAGAGATCATGGTTGAAATGATTATGGATGTTCTTCGGGCACTCTCAAGTCCTAACCTTGATATCCGGAGGAAGACCATTGACATATCTCTAGAACTCATCACCACCAGGAATGTTGATGAAGTTGTTCTTTTGCTGAAGAAGGAGGTCGTGAAAACTCAGAGTGCAGAGCATGAGAAGAATGGGGAGTATCGGCAATTGCTTGTTCAAGCGATTCATTTCTGTGCTATTAAGTTCCCTGAGGTTGCCAGCACTGTGGTGATAGTGCTGATGGATTTCCTCGGTGACTCAAATGTCTCTTCAGCTATGGATGTGGTAGTTTTTGTGCGGGAGATCATAGAAACAAACCCCAAATTACGGGTTTCTATTATGACTAGGCTTCTGGACACTTTCTATCAGATTCGTGCTGCAAGGGTGTGCTCTTGTGCTCTTTGGATCATTGGTGAGTACTGCCTTTCACTCTCTGAAGTGGAAAGTGGGATTTCCACTATCAATCAGTGCCTAGGAGAGCTTCCCTTTTTCACAGTAACTGAGGAAGGAGAGTCCCAAGATGCTTCAAAAAATAGTAAACCAGTAAGCTCTGTCACTGTCTCGTCCAGGAGGCCGGTGATTCTTGCAGATGGGACTTATGCAACCCAAAGTGCTGCCTCGGAGTCCGTCACTTCTCCTACTGCGCTCGTTCAAGGATCCCTGGCTTCTCAAGAGAACTTGAGATCACTGCTGCTTTCAGGGGACTTCTTCCTCGGGGCAGTTATTGCTAGCGCATTGACAAAACTTATTTTGAGGTTGGAAGAGGTTCAACCATCAAAGATTGAAGTGAACAAAGCAACTGCTCAGGTCTTACTGGTATTGGTTTCAATGCTCCAGCTTGGACAATCATCGTTTCTTCCCCATCCCATTGATAACGACTCTTATAATCGGATAGTACTTTGTATCCGGATTTTGTGCAAAACTGGGGATGAGTCCCGGAAAATATGGCTGCAATCTTGCAGGCAGAGCTTTGTGAAAATGCTTGCAGACAAGCAGCTCTGTGAGACCGAAGAAAGAAAAGCGAAGGCTCAGGTCTCTCATGCACAGCCAGATGATCTCATTGATTTCTACCACTTGAAGAGCAGGAAGGTACTTGCTATTTTTCTTTTGTTTTAAGCCATTAACTACTGGTTAGTTGATATCATCATTTTATTGACTCCTGCCTTTCTCTTTGAGTTGTGATTCGTGAATCTGTTATCTGTTTAGCAATATTTTATTTGTTGTATCTTCTTTTGAGGGGCTGAGGCTTCACCAAATGGCCCACTTATACTCTGCTGTCTTACCTTATGTGTATATCATAGTATGAGTTGGGTCATTCTCTACCCTCAAGTGTTCCCTTCGTCTTTCCTAGCGATGTGAAGTAGTCTCATTTTCATCGTGAAAGAAAAAACGATGATGATTTGGTGTTGAACTCATGGGAACAGATCACCATTGTTTACTAAAAGCTGAAATCTTTTTCACATGGAGTTACAAGATGTCAAGAGTCTTGGTTCAAGTTCTGGTTTATTGCCTCTGCTTAATTTAAAACCAACTTTCTGCCTGCTTTGAAAGTTTCAGCTTTATTTGATTGATATTTTTATTTTTGGGAGTGCATTACTTGAGTGTTAGTTCTAGTTATGAACAGATCGATATCCTTTCATTGTATTTGTCATATAAATTACTGAGGATAGGGTATTCTTTTCTTTTTGTTGCATCCTTTTGCAAGTTTGAAGCTTTGGTTAAGATCATGATTTAATCATAGTATATGTTTCAGCTGTGTTATAAGGAAAATCAGTGTCAGATGTGGTATAAAGAAAATCAGTGTCAGCCAGCATTTCTGGGTGCATTAGTTTTAGTTATGAACAGATCAAAGATGTGGATTATTTCTCTTATGCATCTTGATGTTTCTTCTACTGGAACGAAGTTTCTGTTACCATCTCAATGCCTGTTAATATGCAGGGGATGAGTCAACTTGAATTGGAAGATGAGGTTCAAGATGATCTGAAAAGAGCCACGGGAGAATTCACAAAGGACAATGACGATGCCAATAAGCTCAACCGCATTCTTCAGCTCACTGGATTTAGTGATCCTGTTTATGCTGAAGCATATGTTACGGTCCATCACTATGACATTGTGCTTGATGTTACCGTCATCAATAGAACAAAGGAGACACTGCAGAACTTGTGCTTAGAGTTGGCTACTATGGGTGATCTTAAACTTGTGGAGCGTCCACAGAACTACACACTTGCTCCAGAATCAAGTAAACAAATCAGAGCCAATATCAAGGTTTCATCCACTGAAACTGGAGTCATCTTTGGAAATATTGTCTATGAAACATCAAATGTTCTTGAGCGCAACGTTGTCGTCCTTAATGACATCCACATTGATATCATGGACTACATTTCGCCTGCAACTTGTGCTGATGTAGCATTCAGGACAATGTGGGCCGAGTTTGAGTGGGAAAACAAGGTATTTTGTCTATTCCCTGAAAATATGCTGGAACTGCTTATTGTTTTATCCGTACTTGGTTCTTTAAGTGGCATTTGATATACAATATGCCGGAGTTATCTTGATCGCTCCTCTTTTACCGGAGTTATCTTGATCGCTCCTCTTTTACATTAACTTGACCTCATTAGCTGTATTGACGGAAAGCCTATTAGCAATGTAGCAGATCAGCCTACTTCTCGTTTGCTTTGTTTGGGTGATGAATTAGTCCTAGTGATAATCGTCCCAAGTATGTAGGATACATAATGCTTCTAGTTGCTCCTATCAGGAGACAGGAGGTAGCCTTGTTCTTTGAACAAAAAATTGGATCTGTGCCCTTTATTCTATTTACCAATTGACCATTCTTGTGTGGTTATTTTTCTGCTGGCTGATAAGACCTCATCAATAATGGTTGTTTGCCTGACATCCTCCAGGTTGCTGTGAACACTGTGATTCAAGATGAGAAGGAATTTCTCAACCACATCATTAGGTCAACGAACATGAAGTGTCTTTCACCGCCGTGAGTATTCCTTTTTTCTCATTCTCGGGCATCATTTTTTAAGTTCTCTTTTTCAATTTCTGCCGTGTTTCTTCTTTTGCTTTTCCAGATCCGCTTTGGAAGGTGGGTGTGGTTTCCTAGCTGCTAACCTGTACGCAAAGAGCGTGTTTGGGGAGGATGCACTGGTAAACGTGAGTGTCGAGAAGCAAACAGATGGTAAATTAAGCGGCTACATTAGGATTAGGAGCAAGACCCAAGGAATCGCTCTAAGCCTAGGAGACAAGATCACCCTAAAGCAGAAGGGGGGCGCTTGAGCAGTCACATTTGGTTCGTCTAAGGATTTAGTGATCTTTCCCCTGTAGCGGCTTGCTGCTGATACTGTCCCATTATTTGTCGTGCCATACTGACCAAGCCATCTTCAGGAGTCCAATTTTTGTCGAATATTTCCATTTTTCTTTGTTTTATTCTGTCCTTTTGCTTAGTTATGGTGCTTGCGGAGTCACGATATAATTTTCTGAACTTGAGTATGTATTACTTCTTTTCAAGACCGCTAGATGCGCTGAGGAGACATTGTTACGGTGTTACCATTACATTTGATTGTATATTTGACATGCCTTTAACAGCTCAGTTTCCTGTTTTCATGATTTAATCTTTCTTGTTTAGTCGGTGGCGGATTGTAGACAGTTGGTTTTACAAACTCATTCGCCTTTTCGATATGGTAGTTGCATAAGAGTGAGCTCTTTCCCCTTCCTTGGAAAAAAATGAAGATGTTTGGTTTGAATGTGTTGCTGTTCTTTCTGGTTCAATTTGGTAAAGTTCGTTGAAGACCGGCTGAGATAGTGATCCCTGCGCTTTCGTGCACAAAGATGCAGAAACACACTTATAGAAATATAATTTGTCGCATGCAAGACGGCTTCTCTTCACTTATGATTGAAACTTAGAAATTTTTGGTCCCTGGGTGAAACGAAGTCATCTTTTGCAACGGATGGATGATTAAAATGAAGATCCTGTCTGGTTCAGGTCCATCGTTCTTCATTTTAACTCTTGTTGCAGCTGCTGGGCAGCGCCTTTAGGACAGCTTAGAGGAAGCAAACCTGCTTTCTTGTGGAATAGAAAAGGCAAGTTCAAGGTTGGATAGTATAACTCGCAAGCTACAGCTCTCGGCAATAGGACGTACTTCCTTGCATGCCCAGATGTGCGAGGTTAATGCAGTCGCAGAGCAAATCAACCATGCTGTAGGTCCTGTAGCCGCAGCCTTAAAGGTTCATCATGAGCTTTGAGACGCCGTCGATCTCCAGAATGCCATGAATGTCTTCTTGACGACTATTTTCTGATCATCAAGCAGGTCGAAGGAGTATTGGGACTCCTTAGTGATGCTCGTGTATTAGCAGTCAAGTGGATGGAAAAAAACTGTCCAACTACTGGATCACGATGACAACGTTTTGGCTAATTATGAATTGAATGTGCTCGTCTCAAAGAAAGCATCTTGAGCAACGCACTTGACAAGCTGGAAGTCGAGTTCAGGAGATTGTTGAAAGAGGGAGACATTCATTAAATTAAATATTCAATAAAAGTTTTCATAAGAATTTAGTTTTTTTTTTTTTTTTTTTGTGTCAAAGGGAGAGCCAAAGCCGTATATACTTTTATAATACAATATTAATTTTATAGCATAATATTTGAAGACTTGATGCAAAGAATCTGCGGGATGATAAACCCAAAAATCAAATCCTCATACAAACAATGATATTAGAGTATCTCCAAGTCAAATATAGGACAAGCATGCCATACTTTGACGATGAACCATACGAAAATGTAAAAATATAGAAATATTGCTCCAGTGTTATCTTTAGCAAAGTCTTTTTTCTTTTTTTTTTCTTTTTTTCAATTTCTTCAACTCAATTTCACCTTTTTGTTCCAGAGTTCTTAATGGCATAAAATAAGGAGATGTTATATTCTCAATTTTAGCAAGCTCAAAATTTAACCTAAAATATTTTGACCATTGGATGTTACTCCAATTTATTTAACATCCAATTTATTTAGGATGAAAAGAGCATATTACTCCAATTTATTTTGACCATTGGTGAGAAATGGGATGTTATCTCAAATCACTAGTGTCAGAAAAAATAACTTTCTTTCTTCCATAAGTCGAATCATCGAGGTCATGCAGTACAGTGAACGAACTGTAAGTTGCATCAAAAATCAAAATAGTAACACGACACCATCGTCGAAAAATGAAGGCATTCGGTAGATGTTCAAAATGGCAGTCAATCTCCTTGTGGTTTTATTTGAAAAGAGCCAAGCCCCAGCTCATTTACAAGTGGAATATGAATCTAAGATGTAACCTCTTATGCCCATCTATTCTAATCCTGTAAGTAGAAACTATCATAAGCCTTTACAAAAGAACTTTGAGAGCCTGGACTGGGCTATACTAAGCTAATGCCGAAAGGTCCCTCTTCCGAGATCTTCTCAGAAACCCAAAACATCCCCTCGAATCTTCTTCTATTTCCTGTCTCTCTATGGGCACAACATCCTTGAATTGGGCTTTCTGGCTTAGTTCTTCAAACGAGTCAACAAGATTCTGAAGTCTCGCGACAAATTCGATCAGAAGAGATGCAAATGTCGCCAAAGACAGAGCGCTTGCACTTGCATAAGCGTTTGATTCATCTGCATCAGTTACAGAATCATACTTTGGAAGTTCAGGTAAGGATGATGTCAGCTTCTTGAGACTGTTCTCAAAGGGAGCATTAGGAGTAGTGGACAGGCCACCTTCGACGACCCAACTGTTAGGAGCAGGAAATGGTGCCATGTCAACCAGTGATTTTGATTCTGAGAGTGGTTCCAATCCAGAAAAAGGTTTCTCGTCATCCCCTAAAATTGAAAGATCTTGAGGCTCCCGAATATCGTGTGTTTGCTGGTTCCCAAATTCCCAGCCGCGAGTGTTAACAAGAAGGTAAGATTTTTTATCAACTTTCTTTTGCAGCTCTTCTGCTGCTGCAGATACTTGTTCTAGGAGGTCAACTCCGCCTAATTTCTCCATTCTTTGTATCTTGCTTCCAAGCGTGAGTAACACTTTGGCGCCTTCATGACCAACTTTTCTAAGCTCGCTATAGAAAACCTGTCTCTTTTCAGGTGGAGCCTGGTAAACAGAGATTAAACAGAATAAAATAATAATGCGTTAGTTCAATAACAAAGAGGGCATTGTTGACATCAAATAAAGAAACCTGAAGCAACAGTAAAAGCAATCAAACCTGAATCTCCGACAGGATGCACCCATGCAATGCCATGACCATGAATGCGCAATGCCTCAGCGCACCACTTACTTTCACGTAATTGTTCCAAGGATATCTCAGCATCTTGTAACGGCCATGTGGTGGTTCCCAGATAGCAAAGGCTAACTACATTCGTAGCCATCAGTCAGAATATATCGGACATGGAAAAAAAACATGAACATCGGGTAATAGCAAATGTTGAATTACCAATGCATCTTCCTGGCTTGTAGATTGTACAGCTGATCTATAGCCACTATAAAGCGGGTCATCAGAAGCCTGGTAAGTAAGAATTTTTGAAGGGACTCTCGTATATTCAATGCAGTTCAGGTACTCATTTACACAACCTAGAAAGCAGCTTGGATGAATTAATCAAGCATGACGAATTTGAAGCTCAAAAGAAGCAATGGCAAAGCACTAGTCAGCTAGATCAAAATCTCCTAAGAACATGTGATAAAAGGAAATTGAAAAGAAACATTATCAGACCTTCCAATGAAGAGGCAACATTCATGAAGTTCTTCACCACCAAGCTATGCAGATCCTCTCCAGCCCATATTGGGTAAATGAACATGTTAACGCCAAAGCCAACACCGGCACCTAGTGCTATAAGCAGAAATCTAGTAACAGCTGTCTGGATGAATTCCCTTGTTCGATATCCAGACACCATGATGAAGCAATAGGTCAGCAGGAACACCCTGAACCCATATTCATAAGGCTTCAGAGTAGGATAGAGCTTCAAATATGTCGCACAAAACCCTGGAACCATGCCAAACCAAAGAAGTAGTGTGTAAACTACAGTAGAACAAGGAGATAGGAAAAATGAAATACGCCTAATATGAGATGAATAGCTAAAATTCACTTGAATGTGGTGCCATACCTATGACGAAAATGCTACAGATAATGACGACTTCCTCCCAATCGCCTGCTAGAGTGGACAAATATGCCATGCCTAATGCAAGACCTCCAGCGGATAGTGTCCCCAATCCTCTGTTAAATCCCTTGCTAAGAGTAGCTCCTAGAGAGCAAGAACACAGAGGTATATATGAGTCAAGAACTATGCATCAACCAGAATATAACTGTTGTACAGTCCAAAAATTTTACGAAGTGTGCCCAATCCGAAACTGGTCAAAAGAAGGGAAAAAAACAACTCCGAAGTTTTGGTGACATGAAGTTAAAGAAACTAGGATCTAAATAGAGAGAAACTTTTGCAGAAAATTGAACTTCACTGACTTCCCATGGAGGCGAAACTAAACTATTCATGTTTAGTTACTCATCTGCGCTCTAAATCACCGCTACATTTCAATGTTTTGGTTATTAGCACCTTCTGATTTAGAGGACATTATATGTATCATGTATCCATTTGAAAATCCATCGATGGAACTTGGAAACTAAATGCTGCTTTATAGCACGTCGTCGATTGTCAAGATAATCATTTTTACAGTGATCAATTCTTCGCCACTCCCACCTTAGAATTCTCCTTAAAGAGTAGGAAATTTATATGCCCTTACATAACTGAATTATCCCCTTTGGGATATTCATACAAAAAGATTGAGATTCTCTTCTAAGAGGAACCAAATAGTCAGACACGTCTACGACGAACCAGCAATACTTGAAGAGACCAATAATCTATCAATGCTAGGTTTTCCAAAGCCCCGACTTGGGCTTCTCACCCCAAAAACCGCGACGAACTACCAAAATAAGTTACAAACACACCACTTCTCCAACCCGCTTCCAATTCAACAGTCATACTATCACAAAGCCAGTTCCTATTAACCCTTTCATCGTGATATCCAACAAATAAGGCAACTCCAAATGATTACACACCAATCATTCAGAAACAAAATCGTAATCACAATCACACAACTCAACATTTCACCAACAAACACAAATTCTTGAATCACATCATCGCTAACATTACACTGACAACAATGCCCACCAATGCTGAACTCGAACACAACCACGACCGTCAAGATCGCCCAAACCGAATATGTCCCAATATCCTCAAATGGCTCCTTCAAGAAAACAAGCAACGAAATCAACACCAAAGCCAACCCCATCTTCGCCGAGAACACGATCTTCCTCGGATCCGATCTCCCCATCTCCGCCACCTCGACGAAGAACTCTCGAACCCCATCGAACAAACTTCTAACTCGAGATTGTATACTTCCAAGAAAGGAGTGGAAACAATGAGATTCATAATTTTGGGTGTTGAAATCATCGGAGATTGAATTTGGTTTTAGGGACGAGAGGAGTTTTTCGCGTTCTCGTTTCTCTGCGAAACTGTAGCGGAATGAGCCCAGTTTTGGGTTCATTTTTTGGGTGTGCTTGCAGGGTTTGAGAAGTGGAGTGGAGTGGAGTGGAAGACGAAGAAGAAGAGGGGAAATGGTACGGGGGATTTTTGGGATTTGTTGTTGATTTGTTGGGTTTTGTCTGTCGATTGATTCTCTTCACAGGAATTGGCGTGTACAGTAAAGAGATCGAGATCTACAAGACTACATCTATCGATATATGTTGATTAGGATGTGTTTGATTGATCCATGATATTAACAGAATTAATTATTAAAAATAATATTAAAAATTAATAATGATTATTAAAAATAATTTATT
>LIEC01006536.1:0-22771 GCA_001925005.1 Drosera capensis
GAGCTTCATAGAATGAAAAATAATCCATTTGAGTTAGAATCAAAAGGGGGTTCTTCTATAATTTTGTCTGTAACAATCCTAGTCTGTACAATGCTTGTAACAAAGGAAAACTTATCCATCATTAGAGCCTCTAACCAAAATTTAGGGAGTTTCGACCCTCTCGAACTACAACATTTATCAAACTGATGGGAATTGCACTGTAAGTGGCTGTAGCACAGCTGAGCTCATCAGGAAATGAGCTACTTCTCTTCAATCTGACCGCTCATCTGCTGCCATGTTGCCTATGGCATACCGCATATGCCTAAAAGGCTAAATCGTACCATCATTTCACCAAGTCTCAGACAGCTGAACTGTTTTGAAATTCAGCGCATATTTGCAGGGATTCAGATGCAGTTCCTTCTATCAATAGCATCTTCTCCATCAGAAAGAAGCATCTGCACAATTCCCTGTAGGCTAGAAGCCCTTCCATCTCTCATAGTCATAGATAACTAATGCAGCTTCCAAACAAAGGGGGGCACGATTTAAGTCAGAAGTAGCTCGAGTGTCTCTCAATCAGCTTTGGAATTGGAATCATTGACAGTACAGAACTCCACCCACAGGACATCATGCTTTTGGAGTTGGAACCATTGACATGTGTCTCTCTATCAGCTTGTCAACAAAAGCACGAATCTGCATGCACAACAAGATAATGAATAACATCACATAACAGTTGAAACATTTATATATAAAGTAACGCCAGATCCCCCCTAACCCTGATTTCCCAAAGAACAGAGATTCAATAAAAAGAAACAGATTATACTTTTTGGATACAGATTATAGTTTATGTTCTCTCTTAATCCCAGATCTCTTTTCCGGAAGCTGAGTGATGAGTAAATTATCCAAGATGATTTTGAAGGAATGTCAACTGCATTAACTCAGCATCTATTGCAAACAAGAATAACAGGAAGAATACTTTCTTCAACAAAAGGTTGTTAAGATACAATGCATGGAAGGGAAATCGGATAATTACCTTGTTCTTGCGTTTGAAATCAAGAAACTCGGAAGTAGTCATCAATTTCTCCACATCTGTCATTTGTTCCATAACCTGGTACGTCATGAAAACCCAATAAACATGAGGGGCACAACTCTACTGACTACCAGAAACTGTAGATAAAATATATAATAATAATAAAACAAAAGAAAGAAAAAAATCCTCTATGAACATTGGAACCAGATGGAATTTCGGAAAACAGTACAGAGAGGAAGAAGAAATGAACCTTTGTTGCTGTCTTTTTCATTATCGACTTGTATCCCTCCCTATCAATTTTCCTTGCTCTATATAAAGGCATAAGCAGTGACGCAATGTAGTCCACAACAGCTTGCTTGATGCAGTCGGCTCCTCTAGGTTCGTCGACCTTATTTACAGTTGCCTGTGAAACAGAGCTCTCGTTCACAGGTATGTCATGCTTCCTGCTGGGTGCACTTGAAAACTTGTTTGAATCTTCTTCATCCCTGATATGCATCATTGACTGGAACTCAGATTCAGCTGCTGCAGCCTGCGACTGCCATCTTTCAATGGCATGGTAATCTTTGATTCCTATAGAGCCTGCAGAATCAACCCATGCTTTCGTAAACACACCACTGTCAACAGCTGCACTATCTCCAGAATGTTCTGTCAAGTTTAGAGGGTAAGCCATGTCATTTGAGTGACTTCTCTGTGAAAGGTTATCAATCGACATCCTTGAGCTGTCAAGGTTTGCACAGGTGGCAGAGAAATCCACGGACCAATCTCTGACCCTGAAATTTCTTGAATCTATTTCTGATATGCAATCTTGCCTTCCTGAAACTCCACCTGCCCATCTTTTACTGAGCTCAGAATCCTCAACTTGGGCATACTGCTCTCTTCTAGCAAATTTATGGAAAGAGGGTATCTTGGGCAGTTGCAACGATGTGTTATACCTTGTTCCTGCCGCTGCATATGCCTGCAACCAACAGAGATTAGTGAATAGCACGAGCAATATGTCAGCTACACGCATAAATGGAAAGGAAGTTACACAATAGAACTGGTGCAGATCAACTTGAATCACCATGCAAAAAGAAGATGCTAACTTCCACGTCTCAATAAAATTCCGATCAACAGCAATGATAACTTGGATCTTCCAATACAATACAATACTTGCATATTTATACTTGTTGAAATGCACAAATACACAAAGAAAAATGCATGAATGAGACTCTAATGAATTCTCTCCTCGGGTAAGATTGGAAGCAAACTTTTACAGAATGAGCATGAGAAACAAACCTCTGAAGCAGCAGCAGCAGCAGCACGGGCCGCTTCTGCAGCAGCAAGAGCAGCCTGCTCTTCCATGGACAAGACTACATTGCTAGCTTCCTCCGTCTTGTGATCCTTCCCACTTTTTGAACCATGAGACGATGAGGAGTGAACATCGGATTTCAAGCTAGAAATATTTTCCTTCTTACTCTGCTTAGCAGTAGCCTTCTTGATGCTTACAGGCAGCCTGTTATCTATAGCGCCATGCCGTGCACGCACAGAGGGGTTCTTGAAAGCCGCATCCTTCCCTTTGCTTTTTGAAGAATTTGTGCTTGCCATGTGTTTTAATGACTTGAATCCACCATTAGAGGCTTTCTCTTTGCGGAAAACTTCAATCCACACATTAACCAATTGGCTTGCTATACTGCGAATATCACGGCTAGTATGCACACAAACTTTCTCTTTCATTGTTCTTCCAATGCCTATTGCAAGAAATTAAAAGGAATATTGCAAATTAGACAGATGACCTAAGCTATAGCACACTAATTACACATCAGAAAAAAATCAAATAAAACTTTCATGAGTTAAAGCGTCCACTGTTCAAAATCTTGGCCGGTACAACCGGTATCTCGGCCGAGAATGACATCCAAACGAGACGACATGACAATTTTTTTGATATGGAAAAAAAAGCCAATCGCATCGATATCTCGAATTTGACCTAATATATCGGCCGATATCCGATACGGATATTATAGCCCGATACAGATAAGTAATTTTATTCTTTATTTTAAATTTTGTTTTCTTTTAATATTGAATAATTTTATTTCCGAGTGATGACTATGTAACATCAGAATCGAAACAAGATGGAAAAAATGAAATGAATGAAAATTGATAATTCCTAATCAATGTTCACGACTCCTGTGCTTTTGTTATCTTTTTTTTTTTTTTTTTTTTTTGAAGTCTCAAACTTGGATTACAAATTTGGATTATAAATTTTGTTACTCGATTTTTTGATGCAATTGAAAGATCCGAATTTTGTGTCTATTTGTATATTGTAATTCTTTGTTGTCATATTTAACCATTTATAAATGCATCTTAAGTTACTCCTGTGTTGAATACCTTGAGGTTTAGCATTTTTTTTTCTTTTGTATCACTTTTGTCTGACTATAGATTTATTTTTTATAGCGTGTCTATATGTCTATATATATAGTTGTATATAGATCTGATATTTAACCCATACCCCCCATATATCACCTGATATCCGATACATCAAAACTCATTCCAATATGATATCGATATATGAGATCTAGAACCTTGAAAGCATCCCTTAAACACTGAATAAAAGTCTCCGGCGTAAACAGAAAAGTAGAGTTAGAGGTCCACACAATAGCAAGGTTATAAGCTCACTTGTTTGGACTCATTGTTGACCGATGTTAAGCTAGGAAATTCCATTTTTAGGTCAAAGCTTACACTGTCTTATCAAGTTCCAATAAACTTCGTAAGTAAAATATAAATGGTCAAACAACCGATACAGTAAGTTTTCCCCCATTGTAACCACCATATGAAACTGCCATCAGAAATTAACCAATTGTACAAAAACAGATGAGAGCATAGCCACATATCAGAAAAAGGCACTGCTAGTACATGATATAAAGTTCCCCAGAGAAGAGCAAATACCAGACAAACGAACTGCTAATAAATCAGTTGAGACCAGCACAAGTATACGAACACAGTGACGCAAGAGTTGAGTTCCATCCTTCCCCAAGGAATCCTGCAATGAATCAAAGAACACATGAGTTGCAATTTTAGGCATCCTAATTATAAATTACAATTAACAATAAGAGGAGAGAAATAATCCCTCTGAAATTTCATCTCACTTAAAACAATGAAAACATTGAAGGGAGAAAAGCCGATGGTGATATACCAGTATCCAGGAGTTGAGAGTGGTAAGCGCTTTCTTTGTCCCAGCAAAAGACTTGAGGGATTCAACAGGAAGATTCAATAACTCCTTGGCCAACCTCAACCGTCCAGCAGATGTTTTAGCGTTAGAGAACAACTCCTGCAGTAAACTTTCCTTTGAAACGATAAGGTGACCACCAGAAGATTTATTGTAGAGAGCAGCAGAAAGCTCCACTGCCTCAAGTCTTCTTGCAATGTCTCTAACTTCGTTCTTTTCACCATCAGAATGTATCAGTGCAGCCTCAACAGCTTCAACTTCTGCTGTATAATCCTTCCCAGTGTTCAATATATCAATAATACGGACTGCCTCTCGAATCCCACTCATCATTGCGCCGCCAACAGTATCTGGATGCTCCTTGCAGGTAGCTTCACCAGCAAAAAATAAACGATCATCAACAGGTCTACCCAATATGTCATAGTCTTCCCCAGATGATCCAATGGCAACATAAGAATAAGCACCATAACTAAAAGGATCTTTGCCCCAATCTGTCACTGCAGTCGCAACTGGACTGGGTACACCAGCCTCCCCAAAAATCTTCCTGAGAACTGCTACAGCGTGACTTACATGGTCAGAAGAGCTAGCACATTGACCATCTATAGCAGCTTTACCAACCACTAAAGCAATGAGAATAGGTGCACCGACTGTCTTTTTGACATTCCAGAACATAAAGCAATGGCCCCTCTGGACCGTGTCCTCCGCAGTAGCTCCGAAATAATCCACAGTATCGTCCCAAAATACTTCCGGAAATTCTAGAACAACTTTGTTCAGAACACCGTAACCAAGTCGATGAATAGATTCATGTTTCCATGAAGGCAATGGTGGAGTGAACTTGATTGATTCTGCCTTCAAGCACCCAAGTGGTACTGTAATCAAAACAGCATCTCCTGTATACTCATCACCATTTGATGTCGACACTTTTACTGCATAGTGCTCATCATTCACCTTTGCAGTATCCTTGTAATAGGAAATGTTGGTTACCACCTGGTTTAAGTGAACGGGAAGTCCATTCGCAAGGGATTCCACAACAGCACTATACCCTCCTTTAATCATGCAGTGAGCGCCTCCAAAACCACCATAGATATCATCCTGATTCCAATGAGGAAGCGACACTTCCTTCAGCAAAGCAGCACATCCATACTCTAAGTTGGCGAAATGCCAATCCATGACTCTCCTCTCAAGAGGACTCAATGTTTCATGTTCATAATGATCACCATCAGAAGTACCTTCTTCAAGAATAACCGAGGTATTGGGTAATTTTGATTCTTCATGTTCTGTAGTCAAACGAGCCATGCGACGTCTTTCAAGAGCATACTCCAGACCTTCTTCCAGTGACACTTCCGATGCATTCTCGCCCTTCTGTGCAACAAGCAGTGACGTATCATCAAGAAGAGTATTGAACTCTGCTTCAAGGGATTCATCCAGATCCCTAGGAACCTTCTCACCAGTCATAACATCATAAAGTGGACAGTCACTGTTTAGTACAGTCAATTTAAGTCCCAGCTGAGCACAGACCAAGGCTGACGGATCTGGCCTTCTTTCCGTGGCCACATCAGCCTCAACTCCAGTAATGATGCTGGCACCAAGATCGACTGGAACGGAAAAAGATGAACGATCTGTATGAACACGACCACCTACCCTGCTCCTGGCCTCAAGCACAATGGCAGAAAAGCCTTGGCGTTGCAAATGGCATGCAGCAGTTAAACCAGCTGGACCAGCACCCACTACTATAATTGTTCTCCTTTTCTTTGAAGCAAGCTGTGAGCCATCACTTTCTTCCATCTGACAATTTGAGGCTGTTTTTACAATTATCAAGTCCTCCGTAGACTCAGGAACTGCATCATTACCGAGTTTGTTGCCAGGAGAATCCATGCCAAAACCACCTCTTTCCCCTGAAGTTGAAGTCATGCAGTGATTCACTGCCGCTTCATCTGAAAATCTCTCAAGCACCTTCTCTGCCGATGCATCGACTACGGAAGAGGTATCAATTTTCAAAGCTTTATTTGTTCGGTTTACATCTTCCTTTGCCACCTCAGAACTATTTAGACGACCAAGGATAAAGGAAACCCCATCAGCCATATCCGCCACTGAGTCACCAGGAATTCCCTCGAAACTTTGTCCCCCTAGAAGTTCATAATTGTGCTTCGCAGTTGCCTCAGCTCTCTCTTTCTTTGCAGCTATCCCAGTATTTATATAACCCTGTGAAATGGTTTCTTTGTTTCATTAAATTACATCATGACGCAAATCTGACTCCTTTTGTAAGAGGTAAATCATTGAAAGCAAATTAAGAAAAACAAGCTTTGACCATCACTTTGTTGAAAAAAGATCAAAGGACACTAAAGTTCTTCAAGTGCAGAAAAAAACAATAACCAATCTCAGTTCAAGAAAGAACTCCAAGACCAGGATATTGAGATTAGAAGACTCACCCTCTGGTCGAGAAACAAATAGATATCTCTGATCAGGACAGATCTTGGGGAGTCATCGTTAGTGGCAATCAGAGAGACTCCACAATCTGTGATCGGCAAAATGCGGCTAACATCTTTACTCCAAAGACATAAAATCCGGTTCCTGATTTGCATAATGAAAAACTTGCAATTGTAATTTACAAAAATAATAATGCCAATCAACAATTCGGTAGATTTTTTTTCCTTTATTGAGAAAATTTAGAATACACACTAGGAACAGTTATTCGCAACTGAAAATGAGAAACTTAACAACTCCTACAACAGCAGGGAACTTCACATGGGACAATAAGAGGAAAAAAGCAACAATTAGAGATCAAAGCTGCACTAACCTGCAACTCAAATATTCTTGAAGGCCACCTTTACGCTTCAGGACTTCCTTGAATATAATTTTTTCCATAGTACTGACTTTATGAGCCTTTAATCCAGCAGATACCGCAGCAACCCCTCCAAGTTGAACATCTGAATCCGTGTTGAAAAAAGCATGAAACTTGTCACCACTCTGAGATGGCTGGTAATAATAGTCATATTGATGGCTAACAAGAACACTTTGTTCATGCAAGACATCTTCCCAATCAAAGTCTCCATCATAGGCCATGTCACCATGCCTGTGTTTCTTAGACTTGCGAGATGCACGTCTAACTGCTATCAGATCATTGCAGTTCTTCTCGTGCTCCAAAAAAGATCTTGAATCTTCTTGGCAAACATCATCATGTTCTGGAGTAACAGAGTCGGATGAAGCTCCATTAGCTTCCCCATTAGCCGGAAGATGGTCATCAGCAGCAACTTTAGTAGCATTGGAGGTAATGACATCATGAAGTTCTTCACCATGAGAATTGCACGCATTACTCTGGGTAAGAGCAGCATTTAAAGGGATTTCGACAGACTCAGAATTTGCATTAGCGTCACAACAATTTGATTCTTTCTGTTCTCTATCAGAGCCCAAGATGGTGCATTGAAGCAATTTAGTAGAGAGCTGCACCGATGTATTAGTCAGCTTTGTATTTGAGTTGTCTTTATCTAACTTATAAAGTCCTTGCATGCATTCCACCGCCAATATTGGACGTCGAAATTCACTAGACTTTTTGCCTTCATTGGAGAAACCAGAATTCTTTAATCCATCTTGCAGTTTAGCCTCTTGAGAAGTAGATCGCTCATTACGGACTATTGATCTATCCGACCGTTCTAAGGCATAACTGTTAATCCGATCAGATGATTCTGCCAAAGAATTCTTCGTCCTGCAAGTTGAACTAGCTTGAAGTTCCTTCACTTTTTTCGAGCATGAAACTAATCCGTGAACGCTTTCCGTCACAGGAAGTTCATGGTTTGTAACTACTTTTGAGGGTTGGTCTGGGCTACCATCAGCTTCCCTTGCACTTTTATCTGCAATAGCACAATCAGAATCAAAGCTTGGAGAGGGTTCAGCTCCATTTGTCAGTTGAGCAAGCCGAACAGTAGAGCCCTGATTTCCATTTGATTTGCTTTGCACCTGATTGGAGCCAACATGGACATTCTGAGACAAGCATTCGTCCAAATTACCGTCTTTACTTTTATTCAAGCGGGGCTCCTGTGCTGCCACAGATTCTGAATGTATTGAACCGGCTGGCATGCTTGGGCATGAATCTCCATCCAGATCGCCGACTACTTCCTTTTTTGGTTTCAAATTGGAATTT
This sequence comes from Drosera capensis, assembly GCA_001925005.1. NCBI lineage: Eukaryota > Viridiplantae > Streptophyta > Magnoliopsida > Caryophyllales > Droseraceae > Drosera > Drosera capensis. The sequence continues at coordinate 8,344 of LIEC01006536.1, forward strand.
TTACGCGATTTCTTGAGCAAGTCAGTCTTTACCTTCCTAAAAAGTGTTAATAATGTGTCTTCTGCAGTTTCTTCACATTTAGAACCTACCACTGCCTCCCCACATCCTATGGAATTATCACTGTCCATCAAAACAACATCTGAACCTGACTTGGACATCGACCTCTTTATTTTAACCCTGCGCTTCTTTTCTAACAATTGACTCCCCTCCAAACCCGAGCTATTGTCAACACCTTTGGTAGCATCCTCCCGTTTAACATCTACACTGTCAACCAAAGTCGATCCACTAACAGATTCAACTGATAAATCACCATCTCCCAAATCCTTCCTCGCAGCCCTCCCAACCCCGCTACCTCTCTTCGGACCCTTCAACCTCTTCGTAAAACTGGCCAGCGTATCCTCCATTCCCACCAAACCTTCATCCTCCACCCTCTTTTCCCCATCCAACCCCACCTTCACCCTCTTGAAACCCCTCTTGCTCTTCATCTTCAACATCGCTGCCCCGATCACATCGTCATCATCCGCTTCCACCCCCACCTCAGTCTCCTTCATCCTCTTCTTACTCCCACCACCACCACCAATCACCACCCCTCCTTCCTCTTCACCTTCCATTACTCAAACCCTATCAAATCAATCTCTCGCACACAAAAAAACCCTAACCAACTCTCCTCAATCCTCATACACCTCCCTAACCCTAACCCTAAACTCAACTTCACCACCACATCTAATCTCTCCAAACCCTAACCTAATCCCACTCCACCTCCACACAGTTCCAAAATTCACTCTCCTATATCAAATGTGATCGTCGTATAATGAGTCTTGATTCGATCGAGAGAAACCGATATCAAAGCTAGGGTTTCGGCGAGTGAAGAGATGAGAGGATTGTGGAGATTAGACCTGAGAGGTGAAGCAGCGGCGGAATTGGATATGCGGCGGCGATGTGGTGGCTGAGAGCGGCGACGGCGTCGGAGGAGGCAGAAGAGGGAGAGGAAGGCCTTCACAGGAGTGTTTCGGGAAGCAGAAACGGGGAGAGGTATCGGAAAGGGGAACGGAGTGCATTATTGAAAATAAATAAATAATAAATGGATCAATAAATAAATCAAAATTGGTTTACTAATTGTGTCTTGACATAACATGCTTAAAAATAAAATAATAATTTAGATTAAAATAATTCAAATAAAGAATTGAGATTAAATTATTTTATTTTAATATTAATCATCTTTAAATCTCAATCGTTGGATCATCACTTATCACTTGATACACGGTGTAATCAGATATATATATTTTTTTTCAATCAAAATATATGTGATATTTTTTCCTGAAATAATACAACTCAACAATAGATTTCAATGTTAACATCAATTATAATCAATATACCTAATTTGAGTATATGAGTTTTTTTTTTTGTGGTATTTAAAGTATATGGGTAAAACTAAAAGCCTATTTCATTGAATCATGGAATTTTCTTTCAATGTTCTCTTTGAACATTTCGTCATCCTATGTTCTCTTTGAACTTCTAATCTGAACATAATAATATGAAATAAGTTTAGTTTTGATCGATTGATCATGAATGCATTTAATTAATAATCTTGTTATTTATCTCATTTTGATATGATTAATTATAGGTCTCAAATTACTTGTAGAAAAACTAATAAAAAAATGTATTCATATATTTTTGTTATACGTAAAATATGAAGGACAATCTTTGTTGAAAAAAATAATATATATAAATTTTATTTTATTTTTATGTAAAGAAATTTTATCTTGACGTCTCAAAAAAAATTAATTACATATAAATACATTTTTTTCAACATCTTTCCATGATATACAACATTTCCCTACATAGTATTTTTAAAAACCTAAATCATGCTCTTCCTTAAGTATCCTTTCATATACAAATAAATACTATAACCCCAAACCCTAATCGATCAGCGCATTCTCCCATCTCTCTCCCATCACCCTCACCACCACATCGCCGTCGATCCTTCACTGTCGTCGTCTCCGATCTCCGTCATCGTTCGTCTCCTGCGCCGACGCCCTCTTCCACCGTCTTCTTGTCTCTCTCTCTCATCCTCACAATATCCCTATCTTTCTCTCTGTCGGTTGTACGTCTTCGTCGATTAGCCTCCTCGGAGGGACGACGTTCGTCAGGTGTACGAACCCAGATGACGACCACAAGGAGTAGGAGGTCGAATCGGTTGTATTTCTTCGTCGGTTGTACTCCTACACAAGTAAATAGTGATGCGTGATTACTTCGACGGTGTTTGGGGAAAGTGAGGGCGACGATGTCATGTGGTTGTATGCTGGCGGCGAGGAGACGAGAGACGGCGACGCCGATGAGTTCGTGTAATTGAGAGCACGTAAGATGGAATTTTCCGATGGCTCTCAATTATATATCTTACATTATATCTTTGAAAAAATAAACTGAAAAAAATTATATATATAGATAATTAACCCATACGAAAATCGTTTTATGACTAACCAAGTCCATTTAAATATAAAATAACTGAATAGAAAGAAACATTTTAAAATTTATAATAATTTTTTTGAAAGGGCAGTAATTTTATTTTTGTTTTTACCTTCGTCACTCAAATTAGCAGGGTTTTCTCTCCCGTCCCAACTTTGTCGGAGTGCAACTGTGCATCCATGTCTCTCCATCGCATTAGGGTTTTCATCCTCTCCATCGCTGCTCGCTTCCTGTGAATGCATGGCTTCGACGATGAATCTGCGATCTTCACCATTCCTCGTCATCACCATCACTTCGACTTCTTCTTCCCCTCATCGTAGCTTCGAACTCATCCCCATCAGCATAACAATATGCCAGTTCCTCATGCTTGTTTCTCCTGTTTGTTCTCGCTGAATCGAAGTTCAAGAATTTGGTACATTTCGATTATCATGATGTTGGATTTCAGTGCTTCTTGTTGATCGCTTTCGAGATTCGGTGTTGTTCGATGTCGAAATTGCTGCTTGATTCGAGGTCGGTTGTCGAGATTGGGTGTTGCTTTGATGTTGAGATTTGTGCTTGATTTGAGGTCCATTGTCAGTGTATGTTGTTGAAATTTGCTGTAAATGCTTTTGTGGATCAAAAACTGCTGTGTATTGTTGAGAACTGTGCTTGGTGATGTATGTGGAGGTCGAAATCCTTATCTAATTGTGAACGGCTTATGTTTAGAACGAGGATTAAGAGGAAATTGTGTGCTGTAGCCTAGCAAATTCCGAGAGGCTGTTTTCGTCAAGAGTTTATTAATGTGTTTGTGGAAAGTACGATTGCCTTCAGTATGCGCATATAATTGAGGTCGCGCTTGAAATGAATCTAAAGTTGAAGCCAATTGCTTACGTTTCACAGTCGGTCGATACAGGATCATTGTAAGATATTCTTAACACTCTTGTTTATCGCGTAGTGTTTGTGGATCTCATGTGTAGATATATAATGGAAAGGAACATGGCTCTAAATAAGAAGAACAAGGCCTTAGAGGAAGAGAAACTTGGCTGTTCTGCAGCAAGACACTGCGATCCAGGAATTGAATGAGGCCATAATGGATAAGGATAACACTCTCACCACTCCTCAGTTCCGACCGAACTCTCTATACCGGCATCTACCTTTCTTCCTGATCTGGATGCCAAGTCCCTCGTGGGATAAAGCATATGCATGATCCGCAGCTGCATCTGCAGCACTTGCCCCATATGGAAGAACCATCTTATGATGAAGAGATTGCAGTGCCTGACACCTTTTCCATTATCTGCGGTGTCATCTAAATATGACTCAGAGCCCTAGACTCCCACTCATAGCAAGTTCTGGGAGCAAGAAGCAAGTCAACAACTTTTCTCTGCGAAGGACAGAGAACTGCAATACTGTCAGAGATGTCAAATTCCATGGAAGTTTAGAGGGTAAAGAAAGGATCCAAAGACAGTACAGAATAAGAAAAAAGCTTCTAAACCTTCTCGAAAGCTTAAGTGTGAAGGTGAGGACCAGAAGAGTAGGATGTTCCCCAACGCTCAAAGGCTTAAGCGTGATGCTTGAAGTGGGTGAAGAGTATAAGCAGATTCATATTGACAGGCCTGATTGGAAGGGTCCAGATCTCCGATTGAACTTCCTAGCATTTGATGAGTCAAGCATGCCTGCCCTGTCTGCTCGTGTTATAAATGGGGCAGTGGAGGGTGGCAATCATTGTGCTGCACGACCACCATGTCCATGTACCTGTTGCCATTATTACACACAAGCGAAATGCCCATGTGAGGGGGCGCAAGATGAGTGGAAGTGCCTTCAGGAAGTTACTTAGCCGGCTAGCTGCTGAAGGCCAAGACTTGTCAACCGCGGTGGATCTGAAAGTGCAGTGGACCAAGCATGGGACGAACCGTTACATCACTATTAGGCAGGTAGAACAATTTAAGCAACATCAGTAGCAGCCAGTCATTGCTGCGAGCCATGATTGAGAACGCTCTGTGACTGTTATTTTAACCTTTGGATTCTGCATTCCTCGTGATCCACTAAATTCATCATTTGTGCTGAAAGGGGATAAGAGAGACGACGCTGACTACAAGTCTGTATTTGGTAATCTTTTTTGTTCCCATCTTACTTCATTAATGAAGTCCAGCCTTCTTTCTACTCAGCATCACTGCTACTTGAACGGTTTATGTAATTATGTGTGGTAAAACAGATTAATAGGTTGAATGGGAAGTTATGAGTTTTCATATAAGCTTGTCTAGTTGTATTTCTCTTGCAGAGGCTATTACACAGCGATTGTTGTATGAAGATACCTGATTGTAATATAGTGCATAATTCATATTTGGTTCTTGCATTCATAATTCATATAGTGTATGAAGACTTTGCATTCTTCATAATTCAACTTTGCATTTTTGAGAATAAGCGCTCATTTGGGTTAAAGATCTCGCAGAACATGGCACTTGTTATTGTTACTCATCAACTTCACTTGCCTGTAGTTGCTTGGCATGCTTGCTTTCTGCTGGTGGCTCACTCTGGAGGTTCTTGCCGAGCATGACTCCCTTGCGTTCATGCTGCTTGTTCATCAAACCTCTGGTGCTTGGACAAAATTCAACTTCGCAAGTGAAGTCACAGTGGAGATTGGCATATAGGCTTCAAATCTAGGCCCTCACCAAGCCCTTCGGACACCATAAATTTATGGTTCCACCAGGGTAAGAATCGGCTTCCTGTTCTTGGCTGGGTTTCTGACTTGACAAAGTGTTTCCTCCTTTGATCTGCAGGTTTGAAGATATCGGGACCCTTTTAGCGTTTCACAAAAAGTTCTTCTGATCTAGGAAAGTGTTTTTTTCTATCTTGTAGATTTGGATAAGCTGCTAAGAGTATCCATTGATCTTAGTAGAGCTAGTAGCCGGTGAGTGTCTCTCACATAAGAACTCAACTCAACAAAATCTATAACCACCAAGCCAGGCTGGTATAGCATTAAATGATTTTCATTCTCATCAAGTCAAAACTTTGAATGAGATCAACTATATATATATTTGCTGCCATTTTGCCAAGAGCTGAACGATATTACTTCTCTTTTGGCTCAACTTAATTCATGTCTGATAGTTTCGCAATTTGTGCATGATCAGGCGAAGAGAAGATCTATTGTTTGCCAATCGTATGGTTTGGGAAGTTCCCATGGGACATTACAATGCAAGATCCAATGCAAAATCATCAGAACTGAACTTGAGAACTGATAGCTTCAAGAGAAAAGAGCCAGATTCTCCTACAGAGTCAGATGCGAACAATCCGAGGAGCCCGAAGAACTCGATAATGTTAAATTTAGATGGTTTTGACAACACCGTCATCCGGAACTGTCATTATAGTCTTTTAAAGCACAACATGGTTGTTAATCTTGAACTGCACTTGTTACAGAGGTACTCATACATTGATACCAGTCTCGACAATGGAGAGGCAAGCCCCTAGAAGTCACCAGGTTCCTTGACCTTTATGCATGGGGTGAGTTCGGTAACTGACGACTTGGATTATGCAGAAGCGGATCATCAACTGGAGCAGGCTGACGATCAACCTGAAGCTTAACATTCCAAGATGACCCAGAAACTGGCTCGCACATGGACCACTGGAGCAGGCCTTCGAATCAAGTGTGTCCGAGAGTACCCCGTGGATTTTCAGTCGCAGGCCCTTGAACATGTAAATCTATCGCCTCGAGTGACGCAGGGTTCATACACCAGCAGGGGACCAATTCCGTCTCCGAGGCGTAGCCCCAAGCATCTTCTATCTCCTAGGTTTTCTTGCATGGGCCTTCCGAGCCCTTGAGCTCGTGTTAGCTCATCTTCAGAAGTATTGTTATTAGAGGTTATGAGTTTAATCTGTCTATTCCTATATATATATATATATGGTACTCCATATGAGATGAGTGGATGCATTGTTGAGAGCGGGCTCCTACTTGGGGCATGTTCAATACAAAGGATATTTCCCAATCTTCGTAAAGTTTTTTCTAGATGTTTCTCAATCTTCGTAAAGTTTTTGTAAAATGTTCAACTTATTTGGAGTCAGAACGAGATCTCACCGTGCTCACAATTGCTTTTGACTTGTTTGGGTAAACCGGAGTAAAACCATCTGAAAATGAATTGATGCCATGATCGCTCTGAGAAACCTATGCCAAAACGTTTAAGTTGCACTATACTATACTACAGTGCATCAGATCACGATGGAAACGACCATGGGACGATCTAGCATCAATAGAAGGCCAGGTGCTGATGACAGTAACTGTAATTTTGATTCTAATACGGAAAGGGATTAGTTATCAATCAAGTTGAAGTTTAAGCTCCATTTCCCCTTCAAATGCACATCCTCAATAATCAAAACCAGAAATAAGGACTCCTGTAGAGACATCTTTCGAAAAGAAAAAACCGAAGCAAGACAGACCACCATGTCAACAAATTAACACTCAACCTCTAACATCGCCCCGGATCTTAAACTTTTGAAAACCCCTACCATGCTCGAGAGGGTCGGCAGCTTCCAAATACTGGTGTAGCTGAGACTCGGCGAGTCCCACGACTCAGTAATAAGACAATAAAACATCATTTGAAGTATGTTATAAACTTATGATCTTCGGCATTGATGCGCGAGATCGCTGTATCAGCACAAGCAAACCCTGATCAATTGAAATCACAAAGTTCTTGAACTGCTTACCCATCATATTTAACAAAAGACAACAAGGCACAAACCAAAAATCCAGGAGATAAAACGACAGCCAATGAGAGGTTCTAGAACCAATCTCGGCACCACTGGTTCCAAAGAACAGAAGGTTATAAGACGATTACACCACAAGCTTCAAAATTGAAGGTTAAATCAGAGGAAATTTTCTGGAGCACCATGACAGAGATCGCTGCTCGAAAAGATAGTGAGAAGAAATAATTCACCCAAGTCAAGGCACAGCACTCTGATCTTGCCAACATCGCCATACACAATCTTAGAATGCGTCTAGACATATTAGACTCCCACTCTCTTAAAAAAAAAAAACACATTTGTCTTCCTTCTGCCAATGCAGGATAAGCAATATGAGGAAGGCTGACTGAATTGTCGAGAACACGGAATAGATGTCCCAAAGATAAAATCTCTTCACGCCTCATATTTCATAAACTCGAAACACTTCATCAACACACTGCTACAATGGAAGCATCTCATTTCTGAAAGAAAGATCCACATTCTAAATATCCAATGAGTTCTGCTGTAATGAAAGATAGTGACAAAGACCAAGTAAACCAATTCAACCAATACTCTTGGCTACGCTAAGAACAATCCGACTATCCCACTTGAGACTCGATGCCATGATTCATATTGATTAATCTGGTATATGAGCCATCTACACAACATACATACCATAAGATTATCTCCAGATCAAGTTCAGCAGAAAAAGGATCATATCCAACGTGAACACACCATATCCAACACATTCACAGGTTAACAACACCAAATTATCACAACACAGTAGTCATCCAACATGCATCCCAAAGCACAAACGCCATAATCTGCTCATAATCTCTATATATAATTGCAAAGTGGATGAACAATGATGAAAAACATCTTTATTCCATTACAGGGTCGGCTACATAGATACAACACAGACAGTCATTTCACCTCAATCTTGTGTAATGTACTCCATGATAACAACAATCACATCATGTCAAATCACCACCAACCATTGACCACTTGAGTACACCTCTCCTTAATCCACCTAAAGCTGTTCCTAAAACTCCCTTTCACCTTCCCCTCAACACCATACACTTTATACCCAGCAACCCTTTTCTTCCTTTGCAACTCTGGGTCACCAAAGCACAAAGCCCTTGACATTGACACTGACCCAACACCCATGCTCTTGCCCCTCTTCAGCTCATTAGGCAACTTCGATACATTTTGCATTGCATATGAGACACTTTGGGATCTTAGGTGCCCATTTGGTGTGGGACCCATATACTCTTTTCCACCTTGATAGGTCTCTATTTGCATCATGTCTTCCATGTATGGCTTGGATCTGAGATCATCCATTGATGAGGGAAAGACGTGATTTTGGAAATAGATTTTGATACCCAGTTGAGGTTTTGGGGAGAAGGTGAAGGAAGGAACTTTTGGGGCAGATGTGAACTGAAGTAATGGAGCTTTGACCTTCTTGGGTTAGCTGCTAGGGTATCAAATAGAAAGGCAACAACAGATCAGTGGTCGTACCATCATTCAGATAATCCCTTCAAATTAAGATCTGCAAAGCTAGGAGATTATTCATCTTTCATCCCTGTTTCATTATAAAGAAAACTGCTTTCAATAAAAACTGAAAAATCACATTGTTCAGCTGTTTTCTGGAGTAATTTGGTGGTAAAAAAAATATGAAACTGCTAAAATACGCATGAATTTTTTGGATGACAAATTAAGTTCACGTGAGAAGGAGCATAAATTACGGAGTTATGTCTTGTGTACTTCGTCGAACAACTTTCTTTTGCTAGGATGAATGAATATGAGGTTTTTTTTTCTTTATGTTATTTTTCGTATAACTACGGTACATCTTAGAAATGATGAATCCAGTGTTTTAATAAGCAGAAATGGTGATGTTATAAGTGAAACAACATCGTAATAGTATGATCTAGGAAAGCACATCTACAGTGGAGTAGTTGAGAAATCAGCTATCGATGACAAAAGCAAGCAATCAAGCATATGATCCGATTTTTTAGCGATTACTTGATAGCTTGGTAATCAAACAGGACTACGTTACATGAGACGTACATTGACTTCAACAATATGATGAAACTTGGGACCTTATGAACCGTATAGACTTATAGTCCGTGCACATTGTCGTCAAACCGTTTGCTATGAGGATTCTCATCACAGAATGCACATCACATTGACAAACTTTATACAAGAATGTTGCTGGGAGAAGCTTGTATGTATCTCGAGCACACCCAATAACACTCAGAAAAAAATAATCTTTAACTTATGTACATTATACCTTGACAAAATCTCATGGTCGTCGTTATGAGAATCACAATGAACTACAATGACACAACAAGTGGCCTATTCAAAGACTCTGTATCCTTGAGCTTGGTATCTATTCATGCATGTCTTGATCTCCCGAAGAGCGGATACAAAAGCTGTGCAGCTTCTGCATCCGGCAAGACGAGAGGATGAAACTCCCATGATCATGTGCTCAGACAGATTTCACCTTGCGGTTCATGACGTCGTGGTAGTAGAGAAGGACGCACATCGGTTGTCCAAAAATACTGAAGATGGACCAGAAGATCATGTTGCCCACCTAGATTTCGACCAAACAATGAACATTCTCTTAATGCCAATTCTTCCAACAGTTGAAATGGGACAAATGGGAATGCAGGAGCCCAGAAGAAAAAAAAAGCTTCATACAAAATCAGTTTTTCCATGCTAACAAAATGTGAACAAAACAATTCGAAGATGAACAGTATCTAAGCAAGCGCCTATTTTTAAGAAAATTGTTTTTGTTGACATGGGAGTTGCAAATAACAATAGACATTAACGGCAACATCAGCCCAGCCTTTATTTCTTCACCACAAATTTCTAAGCAAATGTGAACAAAACAATTCGAAGATGAACAGTATCTAAGCAAGCGCCTATTTTTAAGAAAATTGTTTTTGTTGACATGGGAGTTGCAAATAACAATAGACATTAACGGCAACATCAGCCCAGCCTTTATTTCTTCACCACAAATTTCTAAGCAAATGTGAACAAAACAATTCGAAGATGAACAGTATCTAAGCAAGCGCCTATTTTTAAGAAAATTGTTTTTGTTGACATGGGAGTTGCAAATAACAATAGACATTAACGGCAACATCAGCCCAGCCTTTATTTCTTCACCACAAATTTCTAAAGACATGAACTTATATGATTAGGTCTCGTATTCTTCCTCTAACTAGAAATATTGGTCTCGCTGCCTATTCAAACTGGAATGTGCGATGATACAAACTTATATCCTGGGGCTATTTTTTCTCAAGAACAATCTATCCTCAAATATGAACACTAAGAAATCCCACTGTTAGTAATATCTAGCATAACTTACAACCCAGGCATGGCAAGAGCACATAATAGCAAGTTAAGCGGTAAAATACACAGCAGAGAATCGAGCACATACCATTGAGTTTTGGAACTTATTCTGCAGGTAATTTGTGATCAAGACCAGGGGAACCTAATCCAGCAAGAGAGACAGTATAGGGTAAGCCATATGGCAAGGGACAGCCATACCTGGAACATAATCGAGGCTGGTGATGTACAACAATTACCTGGAACATAATCGATAAGAAAGCCCAAAGCTTGAAAATATGGCAAGGAACAGCAATGCAGAGCTGCATAGAAGAACAAACAGGATGGTGTCAACAATAACAGTTGCATGGGATACAAAGATAATGCAGGGGCCCGAGAAATTCCAAGTAGCTAGATATCACCAATGGTTGGGGGGGGGGGGGGGGGGGGGGGGGGGGGGAAGAGAGCCAAATGATTTAAAATAATATAGAAGTTCGAACTTGGAGCCAGATAGTTACTGTCATCAAATACAAGAAGATTATTTGAATAAAAGGACCATCCGATAGATGCATCTCACAACCACTTCTTTTAGTGTATCACAAGGTGTCAAGATGGTTTTCCAATGCAAATAAGAACAGATCACATTAATTGAACACAAGGGTCAAGACCAGTAAAACAATACGTACCATCAATTACCAGCAAACGTTTAAGAAAGCCACAGAACCAGACAGAAAATTAAGACAGACCATTATCACCCAATGATAACAAAATGCAGAAAACCAGAAACACACATAACAAAATCAATGAGACTGCAACTTCGAAGGTGCTGGTACTTTTGTGAAAACTACTATATTTATGTATGGGTTGAGGTTAGCTGTAATAGCAAAGGGGTGACAAAGAAAGATACCTCATGAAATATAGCAGAAAGGAGAAAGGCAATCAAAATAGCGAGTCCCTGAAATATAAAGGCAATCAAGTCAGAAAGGATTAATCAAACTTGCTTAACAGCATACTATATCATGCAAGTGCATTTTAGTCCATTTATGTTCTATTCAGATTTGAGAATTATGAGAGATGATTAAAAATTGCATTCCCAACTCACAGCATACTAAAACTTGTATCTAGAAGGAATAAAGAATTCATTAAAAATTTTGCAATTCAGCTCAAAGCCTCAATCATGAAGATAAAAGAAAAGAAACGGAAAATAATACTCCATACAAGAATAAAAACTAAACAGCTTGAGGGGTAGAAGCAGGATGATTGAGATAATAGGTCCCTGTGCATATACGTAAGGGGAAGGAGAAGGCTAATGAGCTCTCCTGAACAAATCATCAGGGGAGCACCACATGTGCTAGTATGCTACTTATAGTATACTAATCTTCAACCTCCCGATCAGGAAGGACGATGAGCGACAAGGCAATGACCATCAATAACTAAACAATTTGCAGAGAGCTTTATAACAAGCATAGTTCGAATTATGGAGTTCGAGGGATTTCACAAATGCACAGTGACCAAATGTAAGTCACCTTTGGTATCCCATTCCGTAAGCATGGAAAATATACGTGCCGAACCATCCATTTATGCACTGGCTGCAAGGGAGAACAAACAAGGTCAGGAAATCTATGATGAAAAGTAGAACTTTTTAAAAAGAAAAGAAAAGACAGCAGTGAGATTTTCTAACAAAATCAAGAGTAGATAGATCAAGAAGATAAGAATCTCGTTCACTAGTGCAATCTCTTCCCCGCCAATAAGGTCGTAAAATCGGACAAGAATTATGAAATGCACAATTGTCGGGACCTTTTTATTCATCCTAAAGTCATCTCATGGTCATCATCGTTCTAAGTTCAACTTTAACGAGTACTATTTATTGCAAGAAAAACAAGCTAAGATAACACCTAGAACATCATGTCTGCTTCAATCTGCAGGTGGGATTGCCAATATAATATTGTCAGCAGTCGGGGATCATTTGAGATTATTCAGTGCTACAGGTAGATCGAAGTGGGACTAATCACCTGCTCGTATTCAGTTCCAATTGTAACAGAAGTTATAAAACCATGTAATTGTCAAGGTGTGCTCAAGTGGGTTGCACATGAGGCTGAATGTTTGTAAGTTTTATTAGCAAAGTGAGTTTCAGTGTCATACTGTTCCCATTAGTATTATTAGCATAACCTCTCACAAATTTAGATCGACATAAGCACTCTACTTTAACTGATCCGCTATCCAAATGGTTCTTTTCTTCCTTTGTTCTCTCATCTTCACTTCTCCTCCAATACATATGCTAGTATGTTAAGTCTAGCAACTTATCGTGCATGTAACTCTATAGGTGAGCTTCAACAAGGGCAATCATAAGCAACTCAAGGCCAAAAGAAACAGAATAACAATTAGCTCAAGCTGTCAAAAATTAAAGGTCAATCCACAAGCAAGCAACTGAACATACCATATTCCACATCCTCCAATACTGAGGGAAGTCCAATGCCAAGCAATTTGAACAAAAGAAAACAGCAGTAGCTTCAGTACCAAACACAACATCAATTGATTGAAAAGTAAGTTTCTCTTCTTCACCCACGTAAGATTCATACCTCCTCAAATGTCCGTGCATTCCACCAGTCTTTGTAAAACTCACGATCACCAAATCGAAGAAGCTCAGCAAGTATGTTCAACCTATTTAGAATGTTACATATGAATTATTATGGAATGACCAAACCGTTATCAGCACCAAGCTAATTCTATGCCAAAACTAAATAAAAAAAGCACTAGGGAAAAAAGCATAGTACTGTAACATTTTTCTTTGCCAAATGCCTTATAAAAACTAATTACAAACTGAAGGAATCACTGAAATTATAGTCCATTAGTTTATCTCAAGAATTTTCCTCTCTAAACGCATGCACTCTTTAGAATAACTGAGAACTTACCACAAATGGAAAAAGCAGTAGAACATGCACAGCCACACATACAAATTTGGAACTGAAAGTTTTAAAACCCTCTCCATCGCATACAATAGATCCCCCTTCAGAGGATGCTTGGAATTCTTGACAATTGGATTTATATACTGTGAGAGAAAAATATAAGGCAGACATTTCAATCACATTTAAATGGGGGCAAAAACCAGATCAAAATACCCAAAGAAAAGGGAAGAAAGAGATGCATACTTGTTCGATGATGAATCCCATGAAGCCTGTAAATATTAACAGTTTGACAACTTGTCGAGCCACCCAACCCTTTCGGATGCATGCACTACGAGGATAACTTGGCTGCATTATCAAATTATAAGCTTCAATTTCAACACAGCAAACTAAAGATGTGTGACTAAATGCTTCCACATCCCAAGCAAGAATGTTAGACAACCAAAGCTCTATGATAATATTGAACAACCAGATCGCTCTTGGGAAACCTAAAATGCCTATAACTTCCTGAGCTATACATAACATTATATGAGCAGAGCAACCAAGAATAAATACTGACAAAAAACAACCAAAAACACTTTCAAGGATCAAAGTCAACAGGAATGGATATACAACCACTCATTCAAAGTTGCCCAATAACCTTCAAAACAAATTTTGGTTAGGATTTCATAGATCTAGCCCCTTTTGACCTCTTTGAAATCATGAGTACATATCAGCCAAAGACAGTAGAATATTCATGTTCCACACGAATCACATTTGCATCACTCAAACTTAAACCAACTACTCCTCTCCAGAGCAGCAAGAATTAAGGAAAAAAAAAAGCAGTACGAATTTAAGATATCTAAGTATCATTATCAAAATAAATTCCAGTAACGGGTCAAAATGCCTTCAAGGGATGGGTGTAGTCGGAAGAAAATAATCGTACAGTTCAGATACCTGGTAACAAAGTGTGGGAGCAACCATGAAGTATACTAAACTCTTAAAGCTGACATCATATGGAAGTTCCTGATTTTGATGCTGAGAGGAGTTCTCCTGAGAGT
>LIEC01006541.1:0-19155 GCA_001925005.1 Drosera capensis
GCATAGTAAACCTGATGCCCCATCGACTCATGCTCGTTGAACCTATCGTTCAAAAACACCTGCAATGCCTTCCCATCCATCTTCACACACAACCGGAGACTCGCATCATTATCATCTGCCCCGACCCCAAACTCACTATCCGGCTCCGTCTTCACCACCACACCCCCCGCATTATTTCCATTGAATCTCTTCTCCTCCAACTCGAGATCCTTCATCCTCTCCCCCATTGACCTCTCCAAACAATTCAGCTCACCCTTCTTCATTTCAATCTCCCTAAACCTCTCCTCGATCAATTTCTCCTCACACTCCAACTCATTCTTCTTCGATTCAATCTCCCTAAACCTCTTCTCGATCAATTTCTCCTCATATTCCAACTCATTTTTCTTCAATTCAATCTCCTTAAACCTCTAACTGATCAATTCCTCCTTATATTCCAGTTCATTCTTCTTCGATCAAATCACCTTCTCTTTATCACACAACTGACTCTCCACTTTCCTCGTCTCCTCCACCCGACTCACAATCAAATCCTTCATCGCGACAAACGAACCCTGCATCGCCTCCCACTGATTAGACATCGAAACAATCTCCGTCATATGAGAGTTCAGAGTTTCAACCGCGGCCCCAAATTCTCCCAGAAACGACTCCGCTACATCCAGATCGGCCATTATTTGCCCCGGCATCGTCGACATTGGTGTGCGTTTAAGAAACCCTAATTGTTGTCCCGGATTGGGGGAAATAGGGATAGTCGAGGTTTCGTGGAGCGGAGGAGTCATGGTGGCGAGAGCGGTATTGATGTGGCGGCGGTGACGCCGGTGGTGGTGGTCGGTTGGAGTTCAATTTCATCCTTTCTTTCATTTTCCCCCCGTTTGTTCGATGATGTCTTTCTTGCTTTGATATTGTTCATTGTATAGTTCATGGCGTCTGTTGTTGAAGATCCAACAGCACACACAATTCTGATCTGGATGTTTTTTTTTTTCATTTAAATAATCTGAAAAAAAATTAAAATCTTATTAAAAAAATATCAATTTAAAAAATAAATAAAATTTAAAAAAATTATATTCATAAAAAAAAAAAAATTTAACCCCTTCAATGAGTTTTGGTATATATTCTCTCAACCAGAGGATTTTGTGTGAATAAAAATGTTATCCCCAACGGATAACATTTCTATCGTTTTAACTTCATATTATAATGTAACTTTATGTTGTTACTTATTCATTATTTTTATTCACGCGTTATAACTTGCCTATTTGTTATATTTATTCGCACGTGCACTGAATACATTATGTATGCATCATAAGAATTTTATTTTTTAAAAATATGTACTTTATGTATTTTTAATTTCTTAAATTTTGGGGTATTACACATAGTTTATACATGAACATTGGTCTTAAAGACATATTTATCTATAATGTTAAAGAAAATAGTTTCATTACTCGAACGGTACATGACAAATTACCTTTTAATTGGTTTGATCGCGTGATTTTGCCGTTAACTCAATTTTTAATATTATTAATAAAAATATTTATATAATACAAAAACTTGTATCGCCGGATTCCTGTATTAGTTCAAATAAGTACACTTAAAAGTTGTTATAAGTGTTTTTGAAACAAAAACTCAACGTATTATTGTTTTTTGGAACAGGCTATAGCGCTACAGCCTATAACTTTTTAGGCCTTAAAGCTCTACGAGCTTTATGTAAAGCGTTGCAACTTCTGACGTTTTACTCTTAGTTTCCATTTAATAATTTTCCGTTTCCAAAAGATGTTCACATCCTAAAATAAGAGATAAAAATCTCAAACAACAATGTGTCCTTCTCCTCTCCATTGTATTCCAAGGTAAATTATAGCATGACTTCCATTGATGGGCATTGTTAATGAATGGAATGAACGGATCCGTGTTATGACATTATTGATCGTCAAAAAATAACTCTGCCTATTGCATTATGCCATATTCTATTGGACTTGCTTTAACTGTCCAAAGAGACCACACTTAGATGAGCTCTTGGTAGAACGACGTTGAAGATAGGGTTTGTTATGTATTTTAAGTTCATTTTATTGGAGTTAACTTAAAACTACCTGATTTTACCTGGCTCTAAGTCTGTTCATTATAAAGCACTACTGTACCAGATTTCATGAGAGCAAGTTTTTCAAGAAATTTGATATTGGGATGTTTCTGATCCTAGTATGTGTGTTACGAAACCTACATCAATTACAAAAGAAATGTTGCGGTGAATCAGTGATCGATAGGTTACATGTTCAAGAGGTTTTCCCTTTTATCAAACTAGACTTTTGAGATTGGATTTTCCTTTGGATTTTGGACAAAAGCAATGTACGGTCCATTAAGAATATACTCTTTGGACGTTCAAATTTATAGGAGTAGTATCGGTTAATCAACAATGAACCTCCTGCAATGTGATGATCTCTCCCTTCAAAACTGCGGTCGGTTCCAGATACATTATGATACATTATTAAATATGATCATTTCATATAAATTATAATATTTTCATATTAAATAAGTTTTGGATGATAAAATGTCTCAAATATCTTTACTTTGTATCCCATCATTTTCATCATTATTATTTTCTCTCTTTACCTACCTACAATTCTACTCTAATCTTTCTTATTTTTTTATATATCCACTTACAAAACAAAACCCACTTACAAGGATAAAATGAAAAAAACATATTAAATCAATGAATTTCTTAATAATCATGTCAAATCACATATCATAATTTATATAATTTATATAAGAGGAAGGGAGTACATATTTTATGAAAACATGGATTGATGTTGGACATTGAAGTGCCTCATTATTCAAAGAGACCGCTATTAGATGAAATGTGTGAGCGAACATAATCGTGTGTGTGGAATGCGCTAGTTCGAGATACAGCTTGTAGGGAGCTGATTTCTGATGATAATGCCTGTGCTGGGTTCAATTGGTTCATATATTGGGCATGGAGGTTAAGGGCAAGAAGTTGGCAGTTTCATAAGGACGACACGGGAGACGGAACAAAACGAGAACATGCCATTGATGAATACGAGTGCGAGAAGTTGGCATTGACATGAATAAGAATAACGAAGGCGAAGTTCACACAATTTCTAAGGGCCTCCTGTGGATGGATTAATACCTCCACGGATCCGCTTCTGCAGGTGCTCCAAGCTCGCCACTCTCTGCATTGACGATGTTCCTCCCATCTTGTTACCGCCTAAGATTGGATTTCCATGGGTTTGCAGCAGATTTTCACCTGGAGTATTTGAGACAGAAACTTCAACTCGGGGGCTCGGAGCTGGAACAGAAGTATTGGTTGATGGAGTGTGGTAGAAGTGTTGTTGCTTTGGGTCGTAATGCACAGGAACTGCAGCATCAGATGTGTCCGAAGGGCTGTCATTGTAGGGCGGGAAGCTCGTTGTGGAGATCTCCGACATGGCTTGCAATAGCGGGTTCATCCCCGTTACTCTCTTCACACTCTCATCTGCCATCTTCACCTGAAAGAAATGAAATCCTTTGGTCAGAACTATGACTCAATCAATGATGCGCCTAATGCACAATCCTTGCGAGATTGTACCTTTGCTCTGAGTGTTTCGACATTGGCTTTTAGAACTCTGTTGTCCACTGTTGCCTCATTGTACTTGTGGCTCTCGTCCGTCAGACGCTTTAACAAGGATAAATTTTTCAGTTTTAGCTGGGCAACCTAAGAAAAACGGCACAAGATGTTTCCCAAACGATTAAGAAATGAATTGAACGTTAATGAGGATAGAAAACCACCTGAGAAACAAGGAAACCTACCTGTGTCTCAAGTTCTGTCAAATGCGCCTGTTTTCTTCTCCTTGAACGTCTGGCTGACTCCCGATTAGAAAGCATTCTTGAGAAACAAATGAAGATGAAAGCGCATAGAGTGAGTAAAAAGTAAGATTTAATTTCTTGATGACAACTGTCTGGAAATTGACAATGATGAGTACTTATATCTGTATCTCAATAAGCCCTAGCAATAGTTGACCATGCTACCTTCTAACACGTTTTGGATCAATGTTTTCAGTAGTTTCATCGTCACCTTCGGCATCATCATCATCTGACAGATCTTTTGATGAACCACTTCCACTTTGTTTGGACTGGGGAGTAGATTTGTTTTGCATGGAAGGCAGAGCAGGAATTCCTATCGGGCATACTGCATCCTTGTCTTCTGACCCTGGAAACACAATTCAAACAAATTCTTTGGAATGATATATGCCACAGGACGAAACAAATTGTCATTATTTATGGAACACTAAAATTAAGACGCGCCTTTGGACAGAGATAGAGATCCTGACTGTGAATTAGCTGACAACTGTGAGGTGCAGTCGGATGCAGCAGCTGAACTCTGTGGCATTACAAAGGGTGCCTGCGGACGGAAAAAAGTAGAGAAACCAAAGAATCAGGTTAATGATCTAAACTCCTACAACCGAAATAGAAGGACTAGAAAAACTGATTCAGTTCAACAAATCAACAATTTCCTAATGAAATACAGAAAACTTCAAAAGGAACTAGGCTCGACATCAGCCGACATGGATCGCAGAAAGCTCAATTGCAAGGTGAAACAGAAGTGGAATTCGGCTTAGGATGATACTCAGATCAGCAGGGAAGTGCCTATGCCTATCCAGAACAACAGACAGGCAATCCTTATGTACGGAGTAGTTACGAACATCAGAGTATTTCTCTTCGCCTATGCCTGTCCAGAACGATAGTAGTGTTTCACTTCGCCGATCCATTGCAAACATGAGTTAGCGTTTGCAGGAAATCAGACAAATAAGAGAAACTCCTTACTTGGATAAGGCAAACTGACAGGGTACTGCACTAAAATTCCCTTAAAGCCTGAAGCAACAATGATCATCCTTTATACTCCAATCAGAACTTTCTGGACTTCTACTACCCAACAAGCACACATTAGATGGATGAATCCACAACTAGAACAAAATCAATGATCCTAGTCAACATTCAGTCGAACCCAACAATGCTCAGTTATCAAACGAGCTCCAGAATGACCAGATAGATAAGCAAATGATAAAATGAAAACCATCTCCAGTGAACCAATTCTTCTAAATTTCAGTTTTCCCCTTTCTCACTGTTCATTTGAAATATCTAAACTCATCTGAAACAATTTGAATTCTTAAGTCTGAGAATCCAAAATAAAAAATCATCTTGAAAAAAGTCTAAACAAATACTCCCTCTGTCGCATTATAAACTCCAATTCTCCAATTTATCTTCTTCCTTCCTCAACTCCAATTCTCAATCACACAATTTTCCTCTCCTCATGTTTTTTAATTAGTAGTCACATAATATTTTTTAAAAATATACAAACAGTTTGAGATGGATCAAAATGACAAAATTTTGGGACTGAGATAATAGATCCTAGATGTTGGTAAGACATGTTTCATCATTATCAAAAACAAACTCACGCATAGCTTCACCCATATTTCCTCGGTCCCATAAAATTTTTTAACAATTACTAAATTAGGACGTATCAAGTAAATTGCAACATTGATTTATTTAAGAATTTATTTCATACAAAATTATACCAAACTATCTCTATTTTATACTTGTTTCGTCCCAGATAAATTGCGATGTGTTGACTTGATACGGAGATTAAGAAATTCATTCACTTTGTTGAATTTTATCATGATATCCTTTTGATTTTAGGAGAAAAAAGGTGAATAGTAATTGTGAGCAAATAGAAAGAGAATGATTAAAATTGTGAGTGGATAGACGGAAAAAAAAATCATAATGAGGATGATATGATATAAAATAGAGATAAATTAGATATTTAGATAGAAAAAAAACTTACGTCGTAATTTATATGAGATATTCATATTTAATAATATATCATAATTTATTTAAAATGAAAAAAATATCACATCAATCCGGACATCATCATTTATCATTTCTTTTTCTCCTCACTCTTTCCTTTCACGGTGACAAAAATAAATTAGTCATCCCTTATAAATTCAAATCATCCATGAATAATCCTGTGGAATCAAACTCTTGTTATTTATACGTATGTGACCGAGGGAGTAACTCATAACTGAGATAATCGCCGCAGATATTCCCAATTACATCATAATTACCAACTACCCGTAAAAAATACCACTAGAAACAGAAACAATTACCCTGGTCAAGGCGACAGCAGCGCAGGCCAAATTGAGCCGGCTCTCGAGAAACGCCTGATACTCATCCGAATCAAACGAACAACCATTCACACCATCACTCCTCCTCTTCCCAGCCTTCACCTCCACGACGTCGTTTTGCTGCGGGGCGGAAGCTTCTTGGAGGAATCGCTCGAAGGCCCATTCGGAGTCGATTCGGGGAAGATTTGTGGTGGCGTCGCTGGTGGCCAATGGTGGTGGTGGTGGTGGTGATGAGGGTGGTGGCCAGAGGTGGTCGGGGATTTCGTCCACTGAGAACACGTTATCCATTTTTATTTTTATTGATTATTGTTGATTGATTGGTTTGTCTGTAAACGTGTTTATGTTTTCTCTCCGCGGTGTGTCGTGTCGTCGACTTTTTCTCTCTGTCGTTGATTGATTGGTTCCCTTTTTTCTAGTTGTGAACACCAAGAAATTATCATCAGCGTCACAAGATGAACCAGAAGTTTGTCTCCACTTATACATATCGAGGATCAAGTTATTGTAATTATGATGGAGAGAAATTGACTTAGTCTTTAAATCAGTTTTTTATTAATGGGGTTTGATATTTAAAAACATCAGATAAAAAAATTTAATTCAAAGAATTGATTTAATATTGAATATTTTCATTTGTTTGGATTATATATTTTGTAATAAATACTTTCTTCATTATGAAAAGATTATAATTTTTTTATCGGATACGTATAACGATAGAGGTTTTGATTGGTATTATAAGACAATTAAATGTTTTTTTCCTGAAAAAATATTATAAAACATTAATGATAGTAAATATTATATATTATAATCGTGGGTCAATAAAAAATTTAAATCGTATCGTTTAAATGAGTAACGAATCTTCTCGAATTATATATTGTTTAATAAAAAAATATTATAATAATTATGGAACGAAAATAATATTATATGAGAACTTTAGTATATGTTTTTCTCTGTTTTTTAAATGCACCACTTGATTTGGGTGATTACCTGAATTTGTAGGAATTTTATGGTGATATATGCAGTTGTTCTTATCAAACTAGGAGACTGCAAATATTTTTTAATATTGCTTGTGATAAGTATTACTATCTTCCCGGCACTGGCTTGTTCCTAATTTAATAATGGAGACTTGGAGTAATCTCATGTGTACAACCTAATTCCTTCCAGATTGGTATCATATTCACGTGAAACTCCAGGAACAAAATACACCATGGGTCATCAAGTTGAATAATTGCTCATTTAAAAAATAACAAAATAATTATTATCATCGATTATGTTAAATTCCATCATTTTTTTTCATAATTATTATATTAAATTTATTATCACTTAAAAAATATTTTTATTTATTTAATTTTATAAAAAAAATTATATATAAATTCGTATGTACGTGAAGTCATTGATGGGACTGAGGGGATGAGACATGTTAATCAAT
The DNA here is from genome assembly GCA_001925005.1 of Drosera capensis. Lineage (NCBI taxonomy): Eukaryota > Viridiplantae > Streptophyta > Magnoliopsida > Caryophyllales > Droseraceae > Drosera > Drosera capensis. The sequence continues at coordinate 7,582 of LIEC01006541.1, forward strand.
TGATCATTGAATTACACAACAAATACAATGTACCCGTGCGTAATGAAACAATTCAGCATGAGATGTGGCTATCCATCCACTTGTTTTTGCGTGGAAATAGGCCATTCAATGTCAATGTCGGCCCACCCCATTAGATCTTCCTTAGTGGGCCGTGCTTGCCATTTTCATTGGCCAGGGGCTTCATTTAGACAAATCTCGTAAAGCTGGTTTTGTCAGCATTTGGGCCCACGTGATTGATTGGTCTATTTTTCTTTCTCATAAAATAACGTTGTGCACCTCCGTGTGAGTTATACTCTTTTTATTTTATAATAATTAAAACGTTATATATTAATTATATTATTTATTATATATTTTGATAGTTTTGTAGAAAAAAATTTCCAATAATATTGTTGTATTTTTTTATGAGACATTTTAATTAGTTTACATCTTTCGTGAGATGAAGATAATATAATATTTTTTTAAATTTGAGTTATCTTCAATATATGCAACTTTTTTTGTTATTTATTTCACATAAAAAATAATTTTTTTAAAATAAAAAATAAAATTATAATCGATCCATCCGACACGATAATTTATGTGTATAGTTAAAAAAATGATTAATTTGCCCTTGGAGTGTATAAGAGAAAAGAGTGATAAAAAAAAAGAAAACAATAATGATGAGAGGGTTGATGTGATATAAAATAAAAATGTATTTATATTTTTATATGAAAAATAATAAAATATTATAATTTTAATAGAATCACTCATGTTATAATTTTAATGGGACAGAGAGAATAACAAATTTATCTAATCTGTTAACATATATTGTACTAATGTTATAATACATCTCAATATCATTAAAAAGATACTTTCATCCATCGCAGAATAAATACAATACTTATTTTTCTTGATGTCGCATAATAATTAAACCTATTTGGAATTTTTTTTCTTCAAAAATATCAAACATTCAATAGTTTTATTTTATATTATATCAACTAATCTCACTATCACTTCTCCTCATATTTTTTTGTTTCTCCTTTCTTTACACCAAAAAAATTATATAAAATGTCATGCCACTCAATTTAAAACATTTATTCTGAGACTGAATGAGTATATATTTTTCATAAAATTCATAAAAAATTAAATATATAGATAAAATTTTATATCAAGTCAAAATATTATTTTTAATTTAAGAAAAACAATATTGAATCCTCAATAAAAAATATTGGGTGTTACTTGTAGCACCAACTCTAATTTAAGTTTTTTTAAAAAGTCACATGTATATTTTTTTATTATTTTTAAAATGAAATTGAATTATTTTGATACGAAATAATATTTGAAGAAGTTGATAAGAAATCATCCATATACTTTTAAAATTTAAAAAGATCATATGTCATTTTAATAATTGAAAAGAATTTAATAATCTTTTACCTCTAATTTAGGACGAGTAATAGCGGATATATGGATGTTCCACTCGAGGTTGTGCCGTTCAACCAATATCTTTCCTCAAGTTGTTTCGTTGCTGGGCCCATTCAATTGGGCTATACTTTCATGTTGTGAAGTTGGGCCGCAAAGATGGCTAACAAGCGATCTCACTTGAACTTCCTTCATATGGCTGTGACTTTGTTGGGCCAAACTGCTATCCGACATCAGCAGATAGCACCCCATGATATAAAACTCCCATGTCAATACAGAAAATCATACTTATCAAACAGGTCGTACTCTTTAATCATTACTTTTTATATAAAATAAGTAACAAAAAAAAACATGTTTGAGATAAACCAAATTTAAAAATCTTGTAAATAATATGGAAGAACCGAGTATTTTATTTTTCCCAGTTATGAAGTACGGGAAAAAATTCCTGTTGCATACGAAAGTTAAGAAACTGCTACAGAGGATTTCCCATCACATATTTATTTAAAAGATTTATTTAAATTTAAGTTATTTTTTTTTTCAAATCTTAAATCTTAAATCTTTGATTTTTTTTTTTTGTTGGAATGTGTTTGTAAACCTGGATTGGGATGGATCTGGAGCAATCTTATGAACGTCAGAGATACTGTGCTAGAGGCCTGCTATAATAACTAAATGGAAGAATGGAGAAATAAAGGTTACAGGGTGCCACCCCTTGGTTCCGCCCCTGTTGATATTGAATTCATAACAACTCATAATAGTGTAATGCTCCTACTTAGTAATGTATACTCTATTAAAATCATGATGTACACAATCTTATGCATACTCACATATCTTACTCATTTTGTTACATATTAATTACAATGTTACAAAGTAATTATATTATTCATTATATATTTTGATATGTTATTTTTTATTAGTAAATGGCATGGTACGAATGTCATTTTATTCCAGAATTTTAATTCGTGATATATATTATGTTTGATGTTTCGTGATAAATTTATAAAAAAAAAACCGTTTATTTATTTCGCAGATCATTCGTAATGTCATCATTGTTTTGATTTATGATTACAACAAATACAACTTGACGATGATTAAAAAAAAAAAAAAAGAATTTCTAATATCACATGATTGAGACAAATTTGCTTAGAATCTAGTCACACTATCTTGACGATATCCAGGCAAATGATTATCATAATCATCCATCATCATATCGAATTCATTTTAGTCCAATTCATTAACAAGAGGAGCAAAATTGTTCGATGATAAGAGGAGGAAAATGGACCAACACTCTCGAAATTCACTCAAATCTTTCTTCCTTCACAGCCGCGAGTCACTTGACGGACACCAACAAAGAAACGGAAACGAATCCATCACCGCATGATACAGCAACACAATCCCATATTGGCATATTCCCATCACTTCACTTTTCACGTTTTTCTATGACTATATAAGCGTGACAACATATCACGAGTTTTATTCCTCTGGGTGTTGTCAGATAATCAAATTTCTCTCTCATTTGGGTATCTTCAGAATCAAATCGCTTCAGTTTTGAAATTTCATCACTCAGAACAGAACAGGTTAAAATTCAGTCTTCCTATTCATATTTTTTAATGTGTTTGAATACCCATTTGATGCATTGGTCTCATTCTTGTTGGGTTTTGTTTTGATGGGTTTGTGCCTTTGTTCGTGGGGAATCTGAATATATTTGTTGGGAGTTGATTTAGGGTTTGTGAGGATTTGATTTGGGCAGGTGATTGAAGGTTTGTGGTTGATTTTTGTTTTGCATTTATAGATTTTGTGGGTCTGTGGTTTAGTCTCTTGTCCTTCATTGTGGTTTCACTTGCTCCAGATTGATGGGAAAAGTTGCTGCATAGAATTCTTAGTAATTCTGATACTCGTTGGTATGGATTTGCGTGTTCTTAAGCGAAAGTTCAATTCAACTTATTATAGGTCAAAAGCTCTAGATTAAAGCGGCATAGGGGAAGGACGTGTAAGATCTTACCTCGCAAACCACCAGGTTGCCAGCATTGTTAATTGAACCTGTGATCAAGTATTGACCGACAGATATGTCCATTGTTCGAAGTCGAACGCGTCCTCTAGAAGGGAAAGTTCTTTAAGCTTTGTTATACTGTTAATTTCATGATTCAGGGCTTGTCTATATGTTTCTTTTGAGGCCATTTTAGTGCTCATGAATGTGTGAATAAGTGGCTCATCATCACTTTGATGCTTAATATAATAGGTTGTTTGGCACAGGATTGTCAATGGCCATGACTCTTAAAAAGGAGTCATATGGCGTTTGAAATTAAGCACCTGTAAGTATTTTCTTAAACGAGCCAAACGACTGCGACTATAATGCTATCTTGGGAAAACAAAGTGGTATCTGAAACTAGTGACTATGAGCCTCCGGAATAGCATGATTTGCATTTCTGTCTTGCTTGTGATTGATGGTTGTTGTTATAGCCAAACACTTGTAGTTATATCATGTTACTGGAATGATAGTTACTAGACCTACACCCATGATGTGACCTATACCCGGGTTGGTTTGGGTGCTGACCGTTTCAAGGATCTCTTGTTGTGAACTTCCATCTTAGTCCTTCCACTTCTAGTTTGGACATATTTCTTTAACGCGTAGATTTGGCTCAATATGATTATCTTGGATTAAAATAAAATGATGATGATTGTTAATGACTTTGGTTTAATATCATCTGGCTCAAACTATTCATATGTTTAGTAATAATGAACATAAACTATTCATATGTTTAGTAATAATGAACATTTTAATAATGTATATGAATTCAAGTATAAACCAATAGGATTTTTGACAATTTGACCTAGGAGAACCGACAAAAATAAAAAAATATATAATAAAAATCACTACATTGACATTATATATTTATGATGATGAGTCTTATGAGTTATGACCAAGGTTATCGAATTATAATTGCGTTAGATTACAACTTCTGGATTATGTACACCTCACATGATAAGCTGCTCAACCTCCTTCAAGAAGAGGAGAGCTCAAGGGATCAAAACCTATTGAGTGCGGAGATACTTTGTGGTGATAAGCTCGTCAGCGAAAGCTTGTTTAAATGGTTCGGGTTTGCGGGCTATTGGATTGATCAAAGGGAATTCCTTCAGGATTTCCTTTGATGAACTTCTGGATTATGGTTTTGTTAGTAGAGTAATTTCTTGCTTGAGTAGGTTTAGCCAACATTTTGCTTTTTTTCTCAACAGAATGGGAAGCGATGGAGTAAACTATGGTTCCTACACTTTCGAAGAGCTTGAAAGAGAACTCTATTGGCCATCAGAAAAGCTTAGAATCTCAATAACTGGAGCTGGGGGGTTCATAGCTTCGCACATTGCTAGGCGGTTGAAAAGCGAAGGCCATTACATAATCGCTTCAGATTGGAAGAAGAATGAGCACATGACTGAGGACATGTTTTGCCACGAGTTCCATCTCGTGGACCTCAGGGTCATGGATAACTGCCTCAAAGTGACCAAAGGAGTTGATCATGTGTTCAACCTCGCTGCTGACATGGGCGGAATGGGCTTCATTCAGTCGAATCACTCGGTTATCATGTATAACAATACCATGATCAGCTTTAACATGCTCGAAGCTTCCCGCATAAATGGTGTGAAAAGGTTGATCCTGTTTCCTCATTTTAGTGCCATTAGTTCTATCATCAAGTGCGTGTGACTTGTGCTGCATGTTTGGGTGCATGAAAAACACATACTGGCTGCTTACATTCTGCTTGAGCCGCCCATGTTATATATCTCGGGTGAAAAAAGCATGATTTTTTTCCAATGTGCTTAATGGGAAGGTGAATTTGAACTGTGTCCGAGGTGAAAAATGTGTGATTTTGTTTTCTAAATGCTGATGGGAAGGTGGATTCAAGTGCGAAGTTCCCCTCTTAAAATTAGCATAGGATCATAATTTTTGTATGCAGTGTTAATCAGCAGCAGTGCTAGAAACCACTATCTTCGAGAATTATTATTATTATTATTATTATTATTATTATTATTATTATTATTATTATTATTATTATTTTGTTTATCAAACTGAGTGGATCCCTGCTTGTTCATCATTTGATTCTTCATGCTTAATCTGTGATGTAATTTTACAGGTTCTTTTATGCCTCAAGTGCATGCATATACCCTGAATTCAAGCAGCTCGAAACTACTAATGTGAGCCTCAAGGAATCTGATGCGTGGCCTGCAGAGGTATGTGAACACAAACCAACGATTTCATACTCCCGCTAATGTTCTAAACTCTTGCTTTGTTAGCTTCTCTTATGAATACAAGATTCAAGAATTCTGTTGCTTTCATTTGAAATTGTAGCCTCAAGATGCTTATGGCTTGGAAAAACTTGCTTCTGAGGAGCTGTGCAAGCATTACACCAAAGACTTCGGGATTGAGTGCCGTATTGGAAGGTTCCACAACATTTATGGTCCTTTTGGGACCTGGAAAGGTAATGTCTTATAATCTTGGTGCTTCACCGCATGGTGAGTTTGCTAAATACTTGCAATGAGATTGGGGTCAGTCAGCTTTTGGTTCCAGTGAACACTATGATTGCCTCGTAAGCTTATATTTGGGTTCTATAGTAATAGCTGGATTTAAAGCTGTCGTGGTGGTGTAGTGTCCATGACCTAGACCATCAGATTTGGTTCATTACTTAATGTCTTACAATTATTGTCCTTTGGGTTCAGGTGGAAGGGAGAAAGCTCCTGCTGCCTTTTGCAGGAAGGCGATCACTTCGACGGACAAGTTTGAGATGTGGGGAGACGGGAAGCAGACCCGATCATTCACTTTCATCGATGAATGTGTGGAAGGCGTTCTTAGGTTAGTTTTTCTTTTCCGTTCTTTGGTTAGTCGTAGCGCGTTTATTGCCTTGGACCATTTGATTAAAGTGAAGATCCATTCCCTTGTGTCAGGTTGACGAAGTCTGACTTCAGGGAACCAGTAAACATCGGAAGCGATGAGATGGTTAGCATGAATGAGATGGCGGAGATCGTCCTCAGCATTGAGAACAAGAAACTCCCTATCCATCACATCCCTGGGCCAGAAGGTGTCCGTGGTCGTAACTCTGATAACACGCTGATCAAAGAGAAACTCGGTTGGGCACCAACCATGAAGCTGAAGGTATTCACCTGAACTCTCTGGCCTTGACTTCCCATCTCAAAAACTTCTCTTCAGCCTTATCGTGAATTCTTCACTCTCTTATTTTTCCATTTTCCAATTCCGTAGGATGGGTTGAGAATCACATACTTTTGGATCAAAGAGCAAATCGAGAAGGAGAAGGCTCACGGCGTGGACCTATCCATGTATGGGACCTCGAAGGTGGTGAGCACCCAAGCACCGGTTCAACTTGGCTCGCTCCGTGCTGCAGATGGCAAGGAATGATGAAATTAACCAACAGCGAAATTTGTAGTTGCGTTATGGTGCAGTCAGCCCTCGGCTAATTTGTCAGCTTGAATTGCCTAATCGCACTCCTGTTATAGCTTGAATTGCCTGAATAATGCCATCGTGAATGTGAGTTTTTGTAATGTAAGCTTTGGCGCTGTGGAGAATGATAATAACATGGGATGATCCATTTCTGTCTAAGCTGCAAGTAATGTAGCTGCACCATCCATTTTGATCTTTTCTGAGGGCGAACTGGTTTGATCTTTTCTGAGTGTGAAATCGTATAATCTCTACTTATCTTGGTACACAGTGAATCTGACAGGTTGGTGCTTACAACATACTTGTCACGCTGTTGGGCATCATGCTGCTTTGTTTAAGAGAAAACCAGATCGTACCTTTACTGCTTGGAAAATACCATCCAGCTATTAGCTTTGATTTTGAACTGAAGTATTGACTTGGATCAGTAAAATGATTTGGAATGCAGAAGACGTAAATTTTCACTCATATTGCAACATTATATGTTGTTACACCATGTCATAAAATTAATTATGTTATATCATATTCATGTTACACCACGTCATATAAATACCATCCAGTATTTACAAGTGTGAAAAATGAGGTATCACAACCGATGCGTGACAATGTATAAATCACTCTTTATTCGTCTCAACATCCTGTAGTTCAGGCACCTTACAGCTACAGGAGATATGAACAGGTCGATCCTGATCGACCTCTGAAGATCAATTGTCGAGATCTTGAAGCACGGGTGAGGCGTCTAGTTGTCTCGCCAATTTATCCAGTATCTCCTTCACAAGTTCTCCCAATTCATTCTTCTCCAGCACCGCAATGCTCCTCTTGGTATCAATGCTAGCAGATACATCATCATACAGAAGCATCACGGAATCACTGACCTTCGAGGATATTTGTCCCAACAATTCTCCGTGTTCCTCGAGGTAACTCCTGATGTACAACTCCGGGCCTATTGACCGCCAGACCATTGCCGATATATTTTCTCAGTAATATCTTCTGATTGGTTTACGTCTGCCAATAGCTGCAATGTTCGGTAGCATACAATAAGATCAATCAATTATGAAAAGAGGAATGCAGTGGATAGCCGATCTTGCAATTATTTTTTAGCACGCACTCTCTCATTTTTTCGATTTCGATAGTTCTTACCAAATTGTACAAACAATGGAAGATCAACAGGTGAAAACAAAAATCTCCAAATGATTACATGAAATTGATGGTCGTTAGCAACTTCAAGAGGGGAAAATGTGAATATTGAAAATTGAGAGGGGAAAAAATCAAGCTGTGACCGCTCACAGCAACTTCGCTTCAAGGAACATAATGTATCTAACATGCTAACAATATTCATTCAGCAAGAACTAGGATAATGAAATGCGGAAATAGCATGGAATAGCTTCGACCAAAAACAAAACACGCCGGAGAAAAATTACAAAGAGATAATTCACCTTTCTTAGTTTAGAACCGTCGACTATCTTGATGTTCTGTATGGAAACAACAGGGTTTTCAGCCAAAGCGGCAGCCAGATCCTGAAGGACAAGCTGAAGTAACTGCACGAACTGTGCTTGACCAAGTTTGTCATCTCCTTCAGCTCCATGAGCCTTTAAGATGCCGTTAAGCTTAGGGAAGTCTGTTGAAACCATTAAAAGTACATTACTCAATAAGAATTACCACTCACATCAAGAATAGAATATAGAGGCGTAATCTGATGCTATACACAAATTCATTATCATTTTGGTAACCCTGAAACTAAATATGCAGAAAGAAATTCTGCTGACATGTAAACATAACAATTTACCCAAGTGTAGAAATTAAGAAATTAGTTATACGCAAATGAATCTATTGGACTGAGTGGTGGACGGAGAAAAGAAAACCTGAAAAAGAAGGAACTCCTGTTTCAATTCCCATCTGAACAAGTGCGTTGCGTATCTCGCTCTTACTAACTTCCCTTCATCTGCCGTGTCAAGTTCCGTGAAGAGTTCTCTGCTGGCATAGCGAAATCATCTTCATCGTCTAAGAACAGCCTAAGAGTGCTTCCATCCAAAACTGCCACAAGAAGTGAATCATCTGCCAAGAGGAGCAATATTAGTTAAAAAATAATAATGTAGAATATGATCAATACATCGTAATTTATAAATAACAATTTATAGAAAATAACAATTTATATAAAATAACTGAATTTAATAATACGTTATAATTCATTTAGGATCGATGAAGTATTATTTTTCACCTAAAGCAATACACACTCAATATTCACAAAAAAATATTTATGACAGATAATACCTAACAATTAATATGAAACAAAAAAAAAATAATTATTTTAGGGACGAAATGATAATACCTTATCTTCGGAGTTAAATTCCAAGGAGGTTGTGACGACAAGTTCAACAGAATTTGTCTCATGCGAAACCGAAAAGGATTCCCAGCCGCGGTCCCCAAACCTTCCTAACTCGTTTTAAAAAACTACTAAATAAATTAATCCGAAAAAAAAAAAACCAAAATTTTATGAAATTACTGTTCAACCCCTCAACAGTTGGCCAATATATATGAACAATCAAACCATGATTTCTTCCCTTGCGAATAGGGGTGCGATCTGGTGCGGGTGAGGGTGAGGGTGCAGGGGAAGAAAAAGGGATGTGGAGGCGATCGAGCGTGCGCCGGCGTCAGATGAAGCTGCCAGCATGATCTGGGGCTCTCTACTGCTGTCAATATTGTGATTAGAGAGGGAGAGAGAGTTGCAGATCATGTGGTTGCTTCACCTGATGATGGAGGAGCACGATGTGCCGGTGTCAGAATCGATTTCAGTAACTGCTTGACTCCTCCTTTCATGATGATCAAAAACGAAGAGGAGTTTAAGGTATGCGAATGACCATTTTCATTTCTTTGTTGAAAAAATTATAGTACTACCGTAAAAAAGGGATTTTGCAATGGTTTTATATATAAATGAAATGTTTTTTGGATATGTATGTGTAAATATTTTTCCTTCACAGAGTAGGATATTGAAAATTTTGATGACGAAAATATATTTATCTCGTAATAAAACGTTGATAATGTCACATTTTACCTTGTAAATAATAACTCTCACAAAATATAATACGAGAGAGTTTAATGTTAGCAAATGTTAGTTAGACAAATTCAACGGTGGAATTCCACCTAAAATCTGTTGATGTTGGGATCCCAGGACTCTAATAGTTGACAATCCGATGCAAAATGTGCCACATCATTTGCTTGATGATGCACCCATGAACAATGAAAATTATTTAGGGATTTTATCATCAAAAGACAGTCTTCGATTACTCTTCCTGAAAAAAAAAAGTATTAAAGAGATCTTTTGAAAAAAACAATAATTTTATTATACAAAATTCATATTTGTCTAATTAGCACACCGTTTTATATGTTAATCATATAAATCTTTTAAATGTGAAGATGGAAATGATTATTTTTAACCCTAGTGGCGTCTCATGTCAACCATTTTTATAAATTAAGATGTGAGTAATAAGTATAAAATTCAAACATAATACATAACTATAGGTACTTATTGGACGGGGAATTTGGTCAAGGAAATATGAAAGGCTTGCCCGCATACATAAAAGTCACACGTCGAGCTAGCTAGCAGATTAGAGTTGAATGGACCACTGGCCAGTTGTATTTTGGCATGCACAATCGATATCCTGTAATGATGCGTTATACTTCCATTATTTTTTATTCTCCAAAAGCTATGAAGGTGACAGCATTGAACTTATTTATGTTTTATCTAGAATGTAGTTAGAGTCCGCGGTGAGATAGGTAATTAGCTGTACTTATGTTTGAGGGGGAGTGGCCTAGCTACTTTTCATCTACTCTCTTCGTCCCATCCATATTTCATATTATTTCATATGTATGAATATATATGAATATAAATTTTTTTTTCTATATTAAATCACGTCTGATCGTTCTGTAATATGTATTAGGTTGAGGTACGTAGTTTACACAATCGTTGATGTTTTACAATAAATTTATAAAAAATTTCATTTAAACATCGTTGCATACGTATTAAATTTTACATTGATAAACATGCAAAGTCAAATTGTAGCAATAGTTATAGAACAAGAGAGTATAAAACAAACAAGGTCCGGCTACCTGTACTTATGTTTGAGGGAGAGTGACCTTCTTCTCATATATTCCTCCATCCTATATTAATCATAACGCCTTTTCATTTAATCAATAAAAAAAAAATACAATATTCCCTTTGTTAGTAACCTTCTAACATAAAAAAAAAAAATACCAATTCACTCATTTATTATTATATATTCATTATCTTCTCTAACAAGTGTTATAATAAATATAAAACAACAAGATACGGCCATTTGTGTCGAGTTTTAAATCCTACGGGATAGCATGAAATTGCAACCACACAAAAAAATAAAGCTCAAAATTTTTTTCTTGGAAAAATTCGTAATGCAATCTGCACCTTTTAATTGGAAAACACTACAAGACTCCCCGATAGCAGGGGATCCGCCTCCCTTGTTTTATACCTTCCCACGATGGAATTTGAATAATTCTTAAACTTATCTAAAGGAGAGCACTTTATTTGTTTGTCCAATATTGTGATTATACTCTTGGGTGCCAAACTATGAGAATTGGATTGGATTAGATTAGATGAGATGGTGGAGATGTTTACGCTGTTTTGCCTCCAATGGTTTTGAACCTAACTGGGTTGACTTTCGACCCTCTACGTATTGTCATTTGCATGATTTGTCATGTCTAAAATTGTCCAA